>JBAMBO010000816.1:0-218576 GCA_037044535.1 Lordiphosa magnipectinata
CAAAATCGTATGTCCTGTCCACATTGCAAATTTCCCTGACATTCACTTGTTACTTATCTTTCCAAGTTCTAGAGCAGTGCTGGCCAAATGGAGAGGACCGAAAAATGTGCTTGTGTTGGTTAGCACACCAGAACGCCCTTCCTTCAGAGTTACACCACCTACCTTCCCCGCACGTCGCGAGATAGGAGATCTTTCACTCCTCAGGATGAAGTCCCGGGCTCCACTAGTTCATATATCCTGCAGGATTCTTGACCTGTTTTTGTGAGCATCCAGCAGGTATTATGCCAACACACTCCAAGATTGCCCATTTGAGACTGCTATAAGCTCTTCCAATGTAAGATGTGCACTGCCCCATGAGCGGATCCTCAGTTCTTTCAAGATAGGACAAATTGCTATGAAGTGAGTCACATCTTTGCGTGCTCAACGCGTCTATGTAATAAGCAACATTTAACATCTTGAAGCAAAATGTTTCTATTCAACACGTTCCTCATGAAATTAAGTAATGGCAGAGAAACTTGTCATGCATTGTTATACCTATTATATAAAAACACTTGAAAACGCCTTGCATGGAAGCTGGCATGAGAACCATATTCATGACATGCCACAAAATGATGATATTCGTCCCATTCCGGACATGATGCAGATCCCTCCACCTTCTACGCAGTGGACCCAATTGACATTAATTCAGAAAATTCAAGCAGCAAAAGCATCGGCAATAACAAAACGCCCAAGATCTAATAGCAGGAAAGATAGAATTTGCAAAATATGTCCCAAAACACCCAAATAGTTTTTCTGAAGGAAAAGGACCTAGCTTAACTGCCTTTCAATCACCACCACTAGGCTTTTAAGCCTGATATTGTTGAGCAAACGTTTAATAAATTCCATGCCAATTATAATTTTGTATACAACACATTTTAGATAGCATTAACTGACTGACAGATTTAAGATGTTAGATGTGGTCAGTTTAAATTTCCATTTCACATCAACATCAAATTCCATGCGTTCCTCTAAAATGTGCTCAGTGTTCAGAGACTATTAGGTTCGGTTAGGTCCAGATTTGCTCCAAAAAGTAAAAGCAAAAGTTCTGTTCATTTTTGGAAGAACTGCGATGACGACGCTATCAGTGCCAGAAGCTATCATTTTCGGGTAACTGATAGCTGATAGTGACAGCATGATTTTGGTGATATATTTGAAATGCGCTTGGATTGTGTGATTGAACTTTTAAGGTAGGCCTGTCTCCAAATGTATCACATATGTCGGTGCCTCCCATCCTACATTTTACTGTTTTCCATGTACTGTTCAATGCTCTTTTAGACTCGCAAATTGTTAAATTTATGTGCTTTTTAAACATGTTTGAAAACAAGGTCACTCCAAGATATTTTAACAGTTTTACCGTTCGGTTGTGTATTAACCAGGGTTCGTAAAATATCACTCAACACAGAGAAGGCCTTTTTTTCGAGTTAAGAAAAATTTTACAATGATATTTACGAATTAATGTCGTGAGTGATAAAAAAAATTGTTAGCATTGTTCTCAGAGATATATATCACAAAAATATCGCCTGATAAATATCACTAATTTTTTCATCACGAGTGATTCGTTTTTTTTTTATCAAACTGTTAAGGAAATAAATGAAAAATCGGGGACAATACTTCGCGTTAACAGTTCTGACCACTAAACACAAAGTCTTAAGTGATCTCGCTATATTATTCTTATTCAAATGAAATATAATTTAATATTTCATCGACAGTTTTCTAATTTCTCTTGGACAGTTTTCATAAAGTCCCATGACGTGTATGCGCTGCGCAATGACACACGCTTAAAGAAGCTTTAATATTTTCATTAATTTCTTCAAAATTATCGTAGTCATCTCCTTCTGACATTCCAATGAGCGCGTTCACCAGCACACACCAATCATCTAACAAAAATCATCAATCAACGAAAAAGTGTTCGGCTGCTGGTGAACTTGTTTGATAGAATTTTAAGGCAACAAAGTCATCGATATATTTTTGTTGGCGGAAGTTTTGAATTTTTGGCAACTAATAGCTAAATAAAATTTTGAACAGACTGTTAAATTTATATGACCGTCGTCCATAGCAGCAACTGCTCCTAGAATCCCCTTGAATTTTCCTCAAAACTTTGTTAGCCATTTAATATTTGTTGTAATCCCGGCGAGAATATCTGATGGCCAGATCTTTTTCCTATTTCAAAATGGTCATTTAGTAATATGATGGACTCCGGTGTTTTGCCAGTAGCCAAATTATATAACGCTGGGTTTTATTAAGAGTTACTTTCGCTATTAGTTCATCCAGGGCAACGCAAAGAAGGGTCTGCAAATGTTTATTTTAATAAAGTATTTAATGGGCAACAAGCTGAGAGTCCTTAACGATGCACGGCACATCATGAAATAATCCTTGAATTTATCCATTCTATATTTTTGTACTTTCACAACAATTGAGTACGCGGGGGCTGCTTCTTTTTGAAGAGGCGGCTTTTCAAGTTTTCCTCCTCCGCATCAACCAGTAAAGACTTCAGGGCCTTGCACGAATTTCCGTGAGCTACTTGCGAATCCACGTCCTCTGCCAATTCATTAATTAATAACAAAGAGGTTTCCACATTCATTTTGCATTTGCCTTGACAAAATTACTTGTTTGTTTACAACTGACTGCTGTGTGCTATCGAATCACAATCAAACAATTCTAACAAACTATTTCTTTGATGTATTCACATCTAACACAATCACGAAAATTAGCAATCATGATTGCACATCATGCCTGTTCACCAGCAAAATCTAACAAAAATAGTCGATTTTTTTGTCATCGATTTATGCTGGTGAACGCGCTCAATATCTTCGTACTCTTGTAGGAGTTTTGATGTCTTAATGACATTTGCACCCGTTATCGGTTGTCATCGAGTAAATCTGTTCAAGACTTAGACAAAATTTCCCCAAACACTTAAGCACCTCTTCCCTTAGATATTGGGATGCGTGAAGCTCTTTAAGCTGTATCATTCCTTTGGTATACACCACAATTTTAAAATCATCCCAAAATTGTACATTAAGTTCCAAATTGCTGCCATCATTCCAAGTTGCAATGTCCATTTTTAAGCATACCATACGATCCTTAACTTGCTCTGCTTGTCTGCCGTCATGTCGATTTGAGTTGAAATATTTCTCGAGTTAAATTTGCGATTATATCCATCCGTCCAAGGCTGCAATATATCTTGGAAGCTATCGTTGTCGAATATACAAAATGGCAAGTATAAGGAGGAAATCAAGAGTGAAATAGATTTCAAAAAATCGCTTTTGCTTAATTTAAAAGTCACCGGGGTATTTGTCTTTAGGGCCATTTTCACATCGTCCATGTCTTCTACATCTTTTTTATGAACAAGTTTGAAGTGGCGCTTTATATTTCCAGTATGATTACACATTTTCAGTCATCGGATTTTACATATTTGCATATTTTGAACCGCATGTCCGATTTAAGTTCTGATTGCACACATCTTATTTTTTATTGAAAAACGATCTAAGTCCGCTAAAAATAATTTTGCATGAATTGCATATTTGCATAAAAAAATATGCAAAATATGTGAAAAACCTCTTTTTTATGAAATGACATATTTCAGATACAGATGTGTTCTTTTTGTGATTCTGTGCTTACCATTTTCTGATTTTTTTGCAAGTCCGTTTCACTTTGAAAATCAATTTCATCAATTCAACTTTTAATTAATTAAAATGCCGAAAATAAGCGACCAAAAAACATGTTTGATTCAAAAATGGCTAAAAGAATTGGAATCAATTTGTGTTGAAATACAGGACGACAACGTTGTCTGTCTGGGATATAACTATCTATTTTCTCTGTAACTGGTATCTATTGTCTCTATACATAAATGAAACCAACAAAAGTCGCAAAGGGATAAGAGTTACGCTCTCAAATGTTTTCACGATATTTCTGTTATTGTTGTTTCTGCATGGGTTTTTTGTTCTACACGCATACCTTATTTGAGTGAATGTGTGTCGTTTACTCTTTTTCGCGCTCTAAGCAAAAGCGCCTAGTTCAAAATGTTGGCAGAGCGCCGTACCTGAGATAGTTGTATGATGGGTGTGAGTGTGCATGCTGCAGGTGGGTTGTGTGTTTGACTTTTTGTTGAAAGATATTCAAATGAGTGAGAGTTACGAACCCTGGTATTAAGCGATTCACACATTCAATGGTTCGGCTTGCGTCTGTGTTTAAATACGATTGACTTCATCCACCGCGGTGTTCTACAGTCTTTGGTGTGACAGTGTGTCTTAGCTAGTGGTGTGAAACTTGGCTAAATGGTGGTTGTCTACGACAACTTGAGAACTTGAGAGGCTGAAATTACATACTTTTAGCAGGACCATTCCAAAATCTTTGCCAAAAAGAAAAAAAAACATTCTGATTTCTTTCTCTCTAAGGGCATACAACAATTAACACATTGCTGTTATTTTAATGGCTATAATCGTTTTGTTTTGTTATAAAGAAAGTATGCAAATGGCGTCTTGGAACTGATGGTGGACTCTCCTTAAAAGTACTTCTTAAACTCATCATAAAAGGCCAATACCAGGGCACCGCCCGTGCCGCGTAATATGTTCGATAGGGCACCCTTAAAGAACGCACTAATACCCTCCTGCTTAGCAATCACCACCCAACAATGGGCCGTATTTTTGTAGATCATTTCCGATTTCTTCAGTCCCGACTGCATCATCATACGCCGACGGACAGTATCAAAGGGATACGAGGTAATGCCAGCCACTGTGGTTACCACCTGGGCAATGGCCCAGCTTACATAGAAGGGTGTGCTCTTGGGATTGGGTAAATAGTCGCGGCAGGTGTCATAGAAGCCAAAGTAGGATGCACGATAGATGATTATACCCTGAACAGACACAATGAAGCCACGATACAGTCCAATTGGTCCGTCCGATTTGATGACCTTCATGAGACAATCGATGAGGCCATTGAACTCTCGACTACCACCTTTGCCCACATCAGCAGCCAGACTGGAAACACAAATTTAGAGCTTCTATTCTCCTTGTCCACTTTCTCAACTTACCGAGTTCGTGCAAAATCCAGTGGATAGACAAAACACAAGGAGGTGGCACCTGCTGCACCGCCTGAAGCTAAATTTCCCATAAAATGACGCCAGAATTGTGTATTTTTGTCCACGCCACCGAGGAATACCTGAAAATGGGCATAAGTAATTGGCCTCCTTTCCGCTTTATCGCATCTCGCCAGCCACTCACCTTCTTGTACACATCCTTGAAGGCAAAGTTTAGCGCCTGTGTGGGAAAGTAGCGTATCACATTTGCCAAATTGCCACGCCACAGCGCGGCAAAGCCCTGCTCCTTGGGTATACGAATGAAGCAATCGATGATACCCTTGTAGCGTTGCTCCTCTGATATCTGTTTCGACACCTCCTGCACCTGCAGTAAGAGCTTGACACGCTCAATGGGTGCCACCGCTGTCTTGGCCACGGCCGCCGATACACCGCCCATCATAAAGTCCATGAGAAAGGATTTTAAATCACCTTTGCCCATACCTCCGCCACCATCTTCACCCATGTTGTTGTTTTTGCGTGTGTTTGTGTTGGCTTACTGCAATTTTGTGGCGGTACGGAAAAAGGCTAAAAGGATAATTAGGTCCAAAAAAGAAAAAATAAGTTTTTGATTTACAAATTTATTTGTTTCGGATGGAAGAAATTTAACAAAGTGAGAGATGAGAGATTCAAATATGATGGATTGAGAATGGGTTGCTATATGGTTATCAAAAGGGCGTAGAAAGTTACAAATTTCCTTAATATTTGTGGGTGCCACTTTTCGGAACTCTCAGCTCGGAACCTAGACATGTTACTCCCGAGCGTGAGCTGAAAGCTGGCTTCCCCGGCTTTGAGTTTCAAGCTGAGAGTCAGGCGGTGCTTCCAGCTTTGAATTTGAGGCGATCGGTTCTGTAAGGAAGAAAGAGAGAGGCATCTCAACCATCACGACTATTGACCTTACTCGCAACGTTGTGGCGAATCGCATTTAAGAAGGCAAAGCTCTGGTTGCTAAGAGCTTTCCTAAGAGCTTTGTCTTGTGTGTAGCAGCTATGGCAGCACAAACAAGAGTTAGAATCGGCGTGGACCCCCAGAGATATTTTGTTGTTTTTGATTATTTGGTTCTTTTTTGTTTTGAAATTATTAATAATTATTGTAGAATGTAAAATTTTTCTCTATGCGTGATGTTTGCACTTCGGTTATGATTTGTGCCAGTTTTAGTAAGAAAGTTTTTAGTGGTGTTTTTCCGTGAACGAAAATTCACAAACGAAATCGTTCAAATAAGAGTGCGCTTATGCTGGGTTTTGTGTACCCTTCTCATTACCAAAAAAAAAATGACACTGTTTAATGAGTTGGCTTAGCCTAGACTCAAACGTATACTGAAATAAGACAAGTAAGCAAGTTGCTCTCTCTCTCTCTTCTCTTCCACTGTTTATAAACTTGGATTGCTTAAATCTGCCGTATCCTTCATCGGATTGCTACCCAAATTTATAGATCAATAAATTATGCTGATAACAACATTATATATTCAAAATCTGAACAACCTACCTACAAAATTGCAGAAAATATGAGTTTTTTTTTTATCAAATTGCGGGAAAATAGAAACCAAATTTAAAATGTAAACTTGCTTCAAGTCTCATCAGAGAACTCCAAAAATCACTTTTTTTCTTGATTGCCTCATACACAAAAACTCTTACTCATATTTAATCAATCAACAAAACTCATCGTTGAATATATTCAATTCATACCAGCAATAGTTTTTTTGATCGAACGTTTAGGTGCGAACAAAACTCAGCGTTGAGTATAATTAGAGTCATAGCGGCAAAGGTATCATAGGCACATAATAGGCTATTTCCACTGAGCAACATCTAACATCTTGAAGCAAAATGTTTCTATACCACACGGTCCTCACAAAACTAAGTAAAGGCAGAGAAACTTGTCATGCATATTAGAAATTTGTTTTTTATTTTAAATATTAAGTCAATAAGAAACCCACTTGACAACGCCTCTCAGGGAAGCTGACATGAGGACCATATTGATGACTAGACATCGGATTTTATGCACTTTTTTAAATGAAGATTGATTGAGGTGAAAATTTGGAATAATGCTAATTTGATAACCCACTTTCCATTGGAAACTATATATGCAAAATATGCAAACAAATATGCAAAATATGTAATTGTATCAAAAATGTATAAAAATGGCGAAATTTACAAAAATTATCATTCTTGAGCTTAGATTATTATAAAGAATATATAATATATATATATAGAAGTATAAAGAAGTTGTAGACCGAGCAAATGAAAAGTGTACCTTGAAAGTTCTAAAATATTGGCAAATTTTTAAATTGATCATTAATTTCAGATTTTTATGAAGATTTTATGGACGGCTAGAGTACACGGGTAAATAAAGGAGATGTGGAAAAAATGGTCAAAATTTGCCAAATTTTCATATGATAGATAACTATGAAGGTAGGATAGATGGCAATTGAATAGGAAGTGCAGATCGAAATGTAAAAAAAAAGGCGAAATTTTAAAAAAAAAAATTTGAGTTTTGATTTTTCGTGAGTTTTGGGAATCATTAAGATGTGATAAATGGCAATTTTGGACGAGTAAATGGTTAAATCCAACGATCCAAAAAGTTGCGAAATTTATAATGTAGACAGGTAAATTGACGGGTCAAGATCAAGCGGACCAATTATACATTAATAGTTGATAATTAAAGACGGGAAAAAAGGAGATGTCGGTCAATCGGCTTAAAGAAATTTTAACATTTGCGAAATTCTTAGATGAGTTTAGATTGACACGAAGACGGGTATATCGACGGTTAAATAGGAGGTGAAGAACATACGAATCAAAATCTCGTGAAATTAGAAAAAAAAATTTAACGAGTTTAGATCAGAGCTCGCAAATAACCCTCAACACTTTTTTCAGTTCGATCAGCCCACTGACAAAACAGAAAAAAACAAAGACGACTCGGTCTCTCACTGAGCAAAACACTTTTTTTCCCTCCTCATGTGTTTTCTGTTAAGCATTTTCGGTTGATCAAAACAAACAAGACGGTCTGTCAATAACAACTGAGAGGAACACTTGTGAGTGAGCGCTCACCCAAAAACTGTCTTCAAATGAGCAAATCACAAAAAGTGTCAGCAAAAAGTGTTATTTGTTTTGTTCGTGTGGTGGGCGGTGGGCTTCTGTACTATATGTACAATATACATAATTAAATAAATATGGTTTTTAGGCGTTAAGCAATTACCAAAAACTAATATTTTCTGCATTTCATTTGATAGGTTAATAATAATAAATTTCTCCATACTACACATATGTACAAAGATCGTTGACTGAGACAAACACACACACACAGGCATCCCAGTCACAAACTCGCTTACATTCTTCGAAGACACTTTGGAAGTCGGCTCTCGGCAAAACGGTCAGTGAAAGACATGAGCAAAACAGAAACTAAAAAAGCGATCTTTGGTTGAGCGAAAACAGCTATTGAGCAAAACAGAATTAAAAGTGTCTTTTTGCAACCTCTTTTCGTTGTGTCTGTAACAGAACAGTTTTACACAGACACGCTGATAGTGTTAACAGTTTTTTGCGAGCTCTGGTTTAGATTATCATGAAGATTTGATATATGGCAATTGTATATTAAGCTTCACTTTTTCGTATTATGTTTAAAATTCTAAAAGGGGCGCAGCAACGCACTCCGGGTGCCTGGTATGTAAATATGTATTGCAAAACAGTTTGATGGCAAATCTCTTAGCCATTTTTAAATTAAAATGCGTTTTTATCACTCATTTTCGGCATTTAAATTGATTACAAGTTGAATTGGTGACGTTGATTTACAAGTTCAAACAGATTAGCAACAAAATCAGAAAATTGTTAGCACTGAAACATTATGTAATTTCATAAAAACAGGTTTTTTTGGCATATTTTGCATATTCCGCATATTTTGCATATTTTTTATGCAAATATGCAATTCATTCAAAATTGTTTTTAGCGGACTTAGATCATTGATCAATAAAAATAAGATGTGTGCAATCAGAACTTAAATCGGACATGTGGTTCAAAATATGCAATTGATGTCTAATCATCAGTTATCCAGTTTTTTGAGGGAGTATCATCTAAAAACATATCTAAAAACATATATCAAAAATGCTATAGGACAGGCATGCCCAAAAGGAGCATACGACAGAGCACTCACCAATACTCACAAAAATAAGCACCAATACCAATAATGAAATTGTTGTTGGTCAGTTTGCTTGCGCGCTCAAACACCAATCAAAGATGAGAACAAAATCGGTTTTTGTTCTACGTGACGCACACACACGAAATCGTATGCATGTGTGTCGTTTTGTATACGTCGCGCCCTGCATGTATACGATCATTGATTTCCTATCTTCGGTGCAATTACATAAACAAAACGTACTCAAAGAGCATACGGCTGGGCATTGCTGCTACAGGATTTGTATCATTCGTATTTATCCTCATAATTTTAAGTTCCGGTTACCATTTTAAAACCTAATTCAGTCCAATGTTGTTTAAGTTCAACTAAAATGAGGCCTAAAGTAGTAAGTACATTTCCAATTCTCCATTTCCATTAAAAACCATCTAGTAGCCCATTCCTAGTCCTTCAAATTTGAATCCCCCCTCTGTACCTTTGTCGATTTTCTACCATTTTCAGTTTCATTTCCACAACAGACAAATTTCTAAATTAAAACCTTTTTTTTTTTATTATTTAAAATTTTAAGAAAGCCCACAAAATGGGTGAAGATGGCGGCGGAGGTTCGGGCAAAGGTGATTTAAAATCCTTTCTCATGGACTTTATGATGGGCGGTGTTTCGGCGGCCGTGGCCAAGACAGCGGTGGCACCCATTGAGCGTGTCAAGCTCTTACTGCAGGTGCAGGAGGTGTCGAAACAGATATCAGAGGAGCAACGCTACAAGGGTATCATCGATTGCTTCATTCGTATACCCAAGGAGCAGGGCTTTGCCGCGCTGTGGCGTGGCAATTTGGCAAATGTGATACGCTACTTTCCCACACAGGCGCTAAACTTTGCCTTCAAGGATGTGTACAAGTCGGTGAGTGGCTGGCGAGTTGTGCCTAAGTGGAGAGACTGCCCCTTACTAATACCCATTTCATTTAGGTATTTCTCGGTGGCGTGGACAAAAAAACACAATTCTGGCGTCATTTTATGGGAAATTTAGCTTCAGGCGGTGCAGCGGGTGCCACCTCCTTGTGCTTTGTCTATCCGTTGGATTTTGCACGAACTCGGTAAGTTGAGATGCCAGAGAAGTTGGGTCAACAGTGTACAATTCTACATTTGTGTTTCCAGTTTGGCTGCCGATGTGGGCAAGGGTGGTAATCGGGAGTTCAATGGCCTCATCGATTGTCTCGTGAAGGTTGTCAAATCGGACGGACCCATTGGCCTGTATCGTGGCTTTATTGTCTCTGTTCAGGGTATAATCATCTATCGTGCCGCCTACTTTGGCTTCTATGACACCTGCCGCGACTATTTACCCAATCCCAAGAGCACGCCCTTCTATGTAAGCTGGGCCATTGCTCAGGTGGTAACCACAGTGGCTGGCATTGCCTCGTATCCCTTTGATACTGTCCGTCGGCGTATGATGATGCAGTCGGGACTGAAGAAATCGGAAATGATCTACAAGAATACGGCCCATTGTTGGGTGGTGATTGCTAAGCAGGAGGGAATTAGTGCGTTCTTTAAGGGTGCCCTATCGAACATATTACGCGGCACGGGCGGTGCCTTGGTATTGGCTTTTTATGATGAGTTTAAGAAGTACTTTTAAGGGTAGTCCATCAGCACCAAGACGCCACTGCGCCTTCTTTCTTTATAAGAGTAAAAAAGGATTTTAGCCATTAAAATAACAGCAAGGTTTTTCGGATTAATGTGAAAGAGAGAACGAAATAATGAGTTTGTTTTGTTGTTGGGGGGGGATCAATTCCAACCACGGGATTGGGTTTAAGCTTCTCAGATTGACTATAGAAAATACTGCCGGTTGGTTCGGCACTTTATAGCTCAAATAATTTCTGAAATATGTCTCTGACCTAATTTTAAACAAGTTAAACAGGTTCGATACCGGTCCTGATCCATTAAAATATTCAAATCCATATTACCAACCTACAGTCCAGATTGCAAGTTTATAGCTAAAATAACTTTTGAAATAAGGCTCTGAATCACTTTTTAACCGGTTCGAAACCGGTCAAACATACAAACATACTTTCACTTTTATATACAACCAGCGAATATTTTTTAACGCAGAAGATAAGAATGCGATTCTTCATCTTCCTTCGGAAAGAAGTGTGCCACTCTGCGACACTTCTGGAAGGAAAGAAAGCGTTTCTTCTGGCGGATAGGAATATGACTCTTCTCAGGGATAAGAAATCGTTCCATCCTGGGGATAAGAAAAAAGTCCCTTCGAAGCAATAAGAAAAAGTATCTTCTAAGGAATAAAAAAGGGATTCTCCTGAAGATAAGCAAAAGTATCTTCTGGAGATATTAAATAGTTTCTTCCTGAAGATATGAATAAGTGCCTTATGTGGGAGGATACGATTTTTGTTTTTATTCCGAATAACTTATATTTTTTATATTATAAGTTTTTACCTACTCTGCGGGGATTCGTACTCGGGGCCCTTGGAGTGAAACGCGATAGGTACGATGTTATAGACGGCAGCACTACTGCGCGCGCTTAAGACGAGGCATCTAAAATGTTACTTGTATTGTAAAGTAAAATTGGCTCAAACAGCACCTCCAGGAGGGCCAGGGCCAAGCTTCTCTCAATCTCTTACTTGCCTCTGCCTAAAAAACATTCACTAATAATTGCTTGCTTGTAATTCTCAAGTTCGAAGCCTTTTCTAAGCTAATATTAATTGTGGAATTGAAATCTGGAAAGCAGAATCAAAATCGTCAGCATATTAAAATCAAAGGAACGCACAGTTTACTTCATTAATTTGTAAAATTAACATGAAAAATTGATTACCCAACAATTTTAAGCCAAAGAATGAAAATGTTGTATCTACAAATTAATTTTTTTTTTTTTTGTGTAATAGCGATTTCAGAGGAATTTGAATGATTTGTATCCACATCTAAACTGTGGGGTCTTAGCTTCAAATATGCACTTCAAGTATCTTTGACATGTTTCCGGTTGATAATTTATTTAGGAATATATCGCCAATTTACCGATACCACATATCGCATATTTATCTATTGTATGTAAAAAAAAGCGTTACCTCATGTATTTTGTTGGTGTAAATCGCCAAACTATCACCAAACTCTCCCGTTAAACCAGGGATGCTCAGAATGAGCTTACGGGTTCTCTATCTCGTATAGTATCTGAGATCGACGCATTCATACAGACATATGAACGGACGGACTCGGTTGTTGATGCTGATCAACAATATATGTATGTATATACTTTATAGCAGGATTGCCCAGAATGAGCTTATGGCCGCGTGAAAACAAATACAAATGCACAAAATATATATCAAGCAAGAACAACCACAAGAAATAGAAAGGGAAACCCGATTTTTGTTTCTGTGTGTGTGTGCCGCCTTGAATAGCGTAAAGAGTTTGGCCACTGCGAGCGAGGCGAGCGCAACATTGTTGCTTTTTTAATTTGCCAGAGACCTAGGAGAGAAAGAGAAGAGAGTTGCAGGTCTGCAAGCGCCAACAACAAAACCTTAGCTCGCGGAAAGAAAGAAAGGAGATCACGCATATGAATTTGTTGTTGCTTTATACCAGAGATGGGCGCGTCGCGACGTTCACAATGAACACGAGGCAGCGCTGCCTTCGTGTGCATTGTGAACGTCGCGACGCGCCCATCTCTGCTTTATACCAGTTTCCCAGCCATAGTCGCTGAGGGCCGAACATACTCGCAAATTCACAGTCACATTTTCACGCTCTCTTCTTGGGGAAACCCTGCTTTATACGCGTCAGCTATTCCTTTGCGTTTAGTTTATAGTTTGCTGTTGGGGAAATAGCGCACTGCGACCAATACTGATCTATTATGCCATACTTAGTTTACAACTCTCCTAGCAGCCCTATTTCCTGTACGAGTGTCAGTATATTCGTGGGTTCTAGGTTACTTATATTGTTGGGGGGGTAAGCTGTGTTCCCCAAATCTACTGAATCTGCGCCTCGCTAGATCATCGCAGTGGGCTAATATATGTTCAGAGGACTCCTCCTTCTCTTCACAGTATCTACATAGTGGGGTGTTTGCTATTCCCAGCTTGTACAGATGACCCCGCAGCCTACAGTGGCCCGTGTAGAGCCCTGTCAGTATCCTGAGGGCATTCTATCCTTGTTGGATTAATTTTTGTAACCTTTTCAGATTGTGGTCCACCATTAATGCTTTCGCTTGTCTCATGCCCCTGGTGTTTACCCAGGAGGCTTTTCTAAGCGTATTCTCTTCCTTTCTAAGGAGCTCCCTAATGGTGTGTTGGCCTATGCCACAGTAGGGTTCTGGTCCTACCATTGCAGTGGCTGCACCCTTGCGTGCCAATTCGTCAGCCATTTCGTTTCCGGGGATGTTTTTGTGTCAAGGTATACAGCGTACGGACTGATTGTTTCTGCTGCCTAGTTGGTCCAATTTGTTCTTTGTCTCTAAGACTAGCTTAGAGGTGAACTTGTTGCTGCTGAGCGCATTGAGCGCTGCTTGGCTATCCGAAAGGATAGCATTTTCTCTATTATGATAGTTTTTTCTCATATTGAGATCTGCGCAACGGGAAATATATTTGCAAATTCTCCCATTGATTCCTTTGTGTTAAACCCCAACGAATGCGTGGCTTGCGAAATAGTCTTGGGCACATCTGGTTTAGGCTTTGCGTAGCTGGCCAATCAATCAACCAACTTACCACTGCGTAGACATCAATACAAATGAAGCAAGTATTTCTGAAACAACAATAACCACAAGAAATTGAAAGAGAAACCGGATTTTTGTGGGTTATTGCCAACAACCATGTCAAAGCTAAAAACGACGAATACATATTTGTTGTTGTGTTCGATTTTGCAAGAGACATGGAATAGAAAGAGACGAAACACAACATACAAAGTTGTAGGGCGTGTGTGCATAGGCTGTAAGCATCCCTACATTTGGTCATACTCTAAATAAATACAACTTATTTCTTACTTATTTTTGAAATACATTTTAGAAAATACAAATAATTTATTGAACTTGTTTCGTTTGCGCTAATATTTTTGTTGTTGCTTTTCACAAGTGTGTGTGCGTGTGTGTGGGTGTATGTATGTGTGTGTGTGTGTGTGTAGGTAAAGTTAGTTAAAGATAATTATTAAAATAACATTAAAAACAAATCAAGTCACACGAAACGTTTACAATTGAGCGGTTTTTTCCGTTTAGATTTGAATGTCTCCGTTTAAATATTAACAACAAAAATGAAGAGAGCGTCAAATTTAACACAAATTGTACTTAAATTGTTAACAAAAAAAAAAAAGAAAGAAAAAAAAAAAGAAAAACAAACAATTACACGTTTCTTTCTAAGCTCTCGTGGTGGGTGGGTGCAGCTGACTAATCCCCCTTCAATTTGAACTAATGCGTGGCTCCCGATCTGTGTGCCAGGAATAAGAAGTATGTGCCCGCCGCATAGGCCAGGAAATTGAATAAACCAAAAACGCCGGCAGCGGTATTGGAGCCATGACTGATTACATTGGAGTCACCCCATTTGGCCAGCTGGACAATGAAGCCAATGAAATAGAGCAGAGTCAGCACAGCGGTGGTGAGCAGCTCCTGTTAAGGCACAAGAATTATTAGAAAATTCCAAAAAAGAGAATTATTAAAACACTTACAGAGAATATCCAATTGACGGCCACATTGAGAGCCTCACGTATGCCCAAGAAGTAGGCAGCCATCAGCAGAATGGTTATGATGAACGAGATGACAATCACAAACATAAAGAATGAAGTGGCTGGGACCAGGGGGGGTGAGGCCAGGGCCATGCAAATGATGCCCAAGATCTGCAAAAGAAACCAAAAAAATAAAGAGACAACAATTAAACCAGAGCAAATGCCATTCATAGCTAGACAGTGATCTCGTCAATTGACGTTTTCTCAAGGCCGAATAAGTGTGAGCTCAGCTTTATGATGTCATTCATAATTGAACACAAAGTCATCGCAAAACAATACAACCGTTTTGTCAGAAGAAGGGGGAGAAATTTTGTTTTTAAACATGTTAAGAGGAAATCCAAGTGGGAACAAACACCGCAGACTGCATGCACTTGCAAACGAGTTTAAATCTAAATCAGAGATTAAAACCGAAACGAATAACAGGATTACGGTTACTCTTTTGGCATATCGTTGTGGGAAATGGGTTATGGTACGGGTTACGGTTATTGAAAGAATAATGTGTCCGAATTTCAAGTCGATTGGAGCAAAATTGACAAAGTTACGAGTATTTTTATCCCTACCCAACCCGAGCGCGCTATTGTTAACTGGTTTCGTGTAAATGTTTCGCGCAATTTACACATATACGAGCCGAACGCATGCCAAAGCTGAGGAGAAGAGAGCAAAAAGTCAAAAATACCGTTGTAGATACCCTGCACTCAAATTGTCAACTAGTAACAAAACAAAATTGAGCTACACCTAGTTGGAAAGCTAGTATGTAGCAAAATAGGGAGATTCTGGTGAGTTGGGCAAGCTTTCGGGAAGAAATGTTTCTTTGAAATACTAATTTGAGCTTATTATAGTCCAATTGAACTTTAACTGGTTGCAAACGAATTGGTGATGAGTGAGTTGACCGACAGATTTCGATGTACATAACAGACATAAACAGACTATCATAAGGAACACTCAAAGGTCAACTGGTTGAAAATGGCTGCTGCAGGAGACAATTCTCTTCCGCCTATGTCATCTGGCATTAAACTGTTTGCAAATGGCTGCTGCTGGGGACAATTGTCACCTGCCCATGACATGCCTGTGTAAAATGGACGACTTCAATACATTGATTTAGATAGGAAGTGCAACCAGTTGTAAGTTTTTAAGAGACAGGTACATTTCTGGTTGTAAACAAGACACTTTCCCTGCAGGTTACTGAAACTAAGGCTGAAGAGAAGATCATAAGAAAGGCTCTGTCTGGTAAAATGATTGATAAACTGACGGTATACTACGTTTTGGCTATTAGACGTTACTCTGATTTCATGGAAAATATGAAGAATGCGATCTGGGCAACGTTTTTTCACTACACTTCGACGAAAGAGAATCCGCAGCATACAAAATGCCCGAGCGGCACAGACTCCTGGTGCGAATGGCAAAAAGCTGAAGCTGCTAACCCACCTAGCATTTGGAAGATCATTAGGTGATTCCTCAACTTGGTGAGTCTTTTTCGAGTCCATTTGATGATTTCAAAGAGATTAATTTCATGTGCGATTTAAGGAAGACTCGAAAATGACTCATGCATTTGCTCAAACTGTGATTCATTAAAAAATAATTCGAAAAAGACTCGCAAATGACTCGAAAATATGTCGAAACTGATCAGAAAAACGGGTTAAAAACGACACTTCATGAAGAGTCGCGGCTAGCGTACCATTTTCTCCCGACAAAAGTATAATTTCTGATCGAGTGCGATCAGAAATTTCATAAAATGCTTGCTGGGAATGCATTGGATGCGTTCAAATACACGTACAGTGCTCTTCCCATCAAGCCTATCTATGAAGAACTGTGCGAAGTGCCGGAGTCTTCACGCAGAACAACAATGAGAGTTTGAACCAACTTATTTGGAAAATCTCACCAAAGTACTTGAGTGGAACCTCTCTCATTGTTGAAATTGCAGCTTATGTGACAGCCAGTATCTTTAATGAAGGTTCTTTTGCTTTACTAACTTTCATTCAAGACATTGGGAATCAGTAGTTGATCAAGTGCTCATGACTGGGCGCGATCAACTGACTCCATACGTATATGCCAGGGGTCGGCAAAACATACATGCTCATTTTGGCGTTGCGTGTATGTGTTTAGCCAAGCGAGAGCGCGCTCATTAATCACATCTTTGTTGTTGCTAAAGAGAGCAGTATAAGCTCGCATACTGTCGGTGTGTCGACGTCGCTGCCGCAGAGCTCTGTTTCTATACACTTCAGATAGGAAGGCGCCGGATTCTGGTATAAGCCGAGCTGAGCTGGCAGCTGAAAGACAAACTAAAGAAGGCAAGATTCGTCGTAGACAGGAGCAAAAAGGGTGCTTAAGACATCGTGGATGATAGCAACCTCCTTTATGGATCTGGTATTGATGATTCAGTGTGCCGATAAAATTTGCTTATGAACGTTTTATACCATATGTTTTAATGTTCAAAACTTTTTAAGCGTTTTCCCCACAGCTCACGTTTTCAAAGGGGAAAAATTGAAATTTCGGAAAACCCTCCCAGCGTTACCTGGGGAAAACTAAAAACTATTATCTAACAAATGAACTTTGATTTTTATACACTTGAATAGTGCCCCCAGGAGTTTGCAACGCATAGAAGCAATTATCTCCGAGCACATAAAGTATATATATTCTTGATCAGCATGACGAGCTAAGTCGATTGAGCTTTGTCCGTCCGTCTGTCTGTTTCTTCTTTGCACAGACTCTTCTTTTTACTGCACGCTGCTAATATATCGGAACCGACCGGATCGGATGACTACTTTTTGTAGCTACCATAGAAATGTTATTTCGGAAAATGGGTTTTTGTGAGAAAAACTTTTTTGTTCTCAATATTAGCGCTCTTGAATGACCGAGATTGCTAATATTATATGTTTATAAGCCGTTCTGCGAAGTTTGGTAGAAATCACTAACCGTTTTTAAGTGTATTAAAACTTTGGCACGACGAAGTTAGCTTTGCTTTCTCGTTTGATTTGAGATGGATTCAGCACCGAGTTATGAGAGGCACCGCAATTCTACTTTTTTCCAATATATTTGAAAGTCTTTCAAGAGTTTTGAAAAGTTTCGTCATGGCCCAAATGATGCATATATTTGATTAAGCTGCCATGAACTTTGTGTAGCGACTTCTAGGTCAATAACTACGGTCCAAACGTTATACAGTTTCAGTTCATTGATCAAGCAAAGCAGTTGGTTACAGAGATATAAATCGTGCCACATTGTTGCAGCTACGCATTGTTTCATGCATCACAAACCAAATTGCCCATTAAAAGAAGGAAAATAAGTGTCTGTTGAAGCATTAAGTTCTTTTGCCACATTGTAAGAGCTCTAAGTATTCTTAGATGAAATAAGATTTTTGTATATTTTTGAAATGTGACGCAAAAGAAAAGTTGCTAGAATGCAACTTGAACGGATCGAGTCAAATGCGAGTTCAATCAACTTTTGAATTGGCATTGGGGCTGCTGCTGCTGACAACAACAACTAGTTGTTGCCATCAACAGGTCGCCTTCTTTTTTTTGGCTTGGCCACAACTTTCAGCTTTCACTTTTCGTCTGCTTACCTTTTGTCTTAATGAAAAACAACAACAACAACACTTGCTGACACTGCCCACTGCGCACCTGTTTTGCCTTTTTTTTCTTTTGTTTTTATTGTCGTCCGCCTAATGTTCATTGCTTTTTAATTACCCGAAATGTATTTGTCATTTAAAAATGAGAATATTTTAAAATTATTACTAAAGAAGTGCACAAAGGCCAGTAAATACATTCCGGACCCGACGAAAGTTTTTAAAGCGATGAATCTTCCAATTCTTGGCCACAAATTTAAAGTTTGATTCCATATAAAGCAAACGAACATCATCTAGAATCAGTACCACTCCTTCAATTAACTAGAAAAAGTTTCTTAAGTAATTCCTTTGATAAGATTTGATTAAATTCTTATGATCTTTAGAAAAATAAAGCTGAAATTTTAAACATGCATTGACTGTTTCCAACATTTGTAAATAATTACACACCGGAGTCCGGCACGTCCCTATCTAAACTGTATACAACAGCGCTCTGCGGCAGCGACGTTGACAAACCGATAGTATATGAGCAACAACAAAGAAGTGCTGGGTGGCTAAACCCACCCACGCAACGCCAAAATAAGCATGTGTGCTTTGCCGGCCCCTGTTATACACCTTTAGGGGCCGCGCACACATTCAGCTGAAAGATGAACTGACTGCAGAACTTTAGGCCGAGCTTTATGCTTTTGAAAAACAAACACACTTCATGCATGGAATTATTAAGTGAAATTGCATTAAAAACTAAAACTATTTCAATAGAATTGTCAAAAAATGTCAATGCTACAAGTATGTTAGATGCTTATCACAAAATTACATGCAAAATTAAGAAGCTCACATACATACTTATGTACATAGATGCGAATGAATAAGACTTTCCTCCTTCTAAATTCGATCTCCCATTTTATTTAAAATATTGTCGCGTTTGAACAGAAGAGCATGCTGCTTGTCATTTGATTTCCAATTGCAAACAAAGCAATTCAATCAACTCTTCTTTGTTTACATTGGCGTCGCCGTAAATATTTAATGTAATTACAAAATATGATATGTTTATGGATTTTGTTATGTCTAGTGAATATGACATTTAACACTATGTGTGGATCGCAGTCGAGTATCATGTTCAAGTTTAAACACCAAGTATAGGTGGGGCACCTTTCAATTTAAAGGAAAAGATGATTGATAAAGAAAATTCGTTGTCAGGTAAATGAACAAATTGAGAAGCAATTGCTACTAATGGAGCTGCCTCCGCTAAATAAAATCAGTCCTAACCATTCGACACAAGAGTGATCCTGACATGAGGACAAAAATCATCAAGAATGGGACCAAAAGTGTCCCAAAATTGAAATGTTATAAGAAAGGTCATTATGGTATTACATGTGAAACAAAGAGGAAGAGAAAAGAACTAACGAAAGATATTAAATATTTCAAATTAACTGTCGAGGACGAGTTAAAGAATTGGCTTTCCAAAGTAAAAAATCGATTCTTACAGACGGAGAAGGAATTTTTGGCATTGTTTTTTAAAGTCGAGTTAGATACAACTGCCAAATGGAATATCACAATTATGAAAATGAACATATAGCAATAGTCAAGTAGAAATATGACAATTTAAACTTCTACGAGTACATGTTGAAAGGACCTCTTCAGAGATCACCCTCCCCTTCTTAATCATGTCCTCTTCTACTTCAGCAGATTCGTTAAGCTCTTGTTCTACTACTAACTCTACTACTTTTAGGTGATTGTTGTTTTGAAATAGTAACAAACCAAAATTGTCTCAACTTTCGTTGCCACATTTTGTTATAATTGTGTTTCGGTTGATATTGTCGCCCCAATCTTCTCCCTGTTAAACAAGTGCGCAGTTTGTCTACATACAAAAAACGTATTTGTTTTAACCTGGCTTTCATAAAAAGCCGACAAAATGAGCTCACACTTATGCATTGTAAAAGCGAGCTTCGTGCACTTAGTCAACGACAATTGAAGGCATTACCTACTTAAATATATATAATGAATCTATGATCACCTCCCTCCCTCACAATCTTAATCTCAATCTACAAAATCAGATGTGTGTCATGATTTCCGTTTAGGGAAAGAGGCAAAAAGTTTCCAAAAAAGAAAACACGCACACACAAAAAAAAAATCTACTTATAAAATGAGTATAAATTTTTCTTAAAATAATAAATCGCGTCTGCTTATATATCCATATATATTTACGTATACATACAGAGTGATGTATGTACAGAGTATTTTGGATTCTGGCAAAGCTAATTACCCAATCTTATCTATGTAGCAAGCTAATTGCAAAAAACCACCTATTGTAGTTTAGTGGAAGGGTCTGGGTGGGGGCCCACAACGATTTATCATCGATTGGTTGGTCGTTTGCGTGCCTTATCTTTGGGCCTTGTCAAAGCAGTTAATCTGCTGTAGACCCCAGACGTCCAACAAACGACCTATGACTAATATAAAAGGCGACAACGATCTGGTTGATAGGCATAATGAATCATGGTCATCATCATCATCATTAAGTTGTTATCCTTAGAATAATAAAGAAACTTTATTGCATTAGTTTGACCTGATAAGACTGCGAAACTTTGCTATATTGTACAATTATATTGAAGGTGAAATTATTGGGAAACATATTCAGCCATGCTCCCATTTTCGCTTTCGCAAAAATTTTACGATTTTGAGTCCAAATTTGGTCAAAAAACCGGTTTGAAATCGCTAAAGTTTTGCGAAAGCGAAAATTGGAGCATGGCTGATTGTTGTTCTTAAAGGAGAGCAGAGTTGCCCAGAATCAATTTACGGCAGGTTGGACATCAATACAAATGAAGAAACTATTTGCGGAATAATAAGAACCACAAGAAATGGAAAGAGAAAACCGATTTCTGATTGTGTGTGTGTGTCAAATCATTCGCAGCCAACAACAAAACCTTCGCTCGGAGAGAAAGAAAGGATAGATGTCTTCTGAGGAGAATACTGAAAACTCCAGCAGTAAAACGGAATATACCAAAGTTGTAGTTTGGCTTTCGACTGCGACATTTCACACCAGAACAGCTACACTGAGTGGTCAACTTTGTTCTTTAAGGATTCCACGCCAAGGAGTACGTTGTGGCAACGTACTTGGATATCCAACAGGCATTTGACTGCGTCTGTAACGACGATCTACTCGCCGAGTTTAAGGGAATGCTAAATCCTCAAATCTACTTAATGGTCATTGCATGGTTGCATTCCAGAAGAAGAGGACCTCCAGATGGCGGTTTAGGACCAACCCTATACAGCCTATTCAGACATGCCCACTGCTTTCGACTTACATAGAAGAACCGTAGGACCTTCTTATTGTAACCTTTGACAATGACACCGCAATAATGGCACGAGATAAGTGCATCTATAAGGCAACAGTTGAACTTCAATTGTATCTCAAGAGGTTTGGAACATTTCCGTAAATTTTGAAAAGTGCGCGTGAGTCACCCATACACATATGAAGTTGTTGTTGCACCACGCTTAGCCATCAGCTGTGCGTGAGAGCTATACGCGCGCGGAAAACAACAACATAATCATTCATAGCCAACAACAAAACCTTTGCTCGGCGAGAAAGAGCAGATAGAAAACATATGAAATTGTTGTTGCTAAGCTAAGGCAATGCAGGCTATACGCGCGGCTATCCCTTTGCGGAAAACAACAACGATGGGCAATGGGCTTGGTTATCCCTGTTCTAAATCAATTTTTGGACATGCTTGTGTAAAGAATTTGTCCCATTTGTAGCTGGAATCTGCCGAAAAAACCACAATTTGACGAATCAAATTCATATTTTTTCTTTTGTTAGACTTTTGAAAACAACAAAACCAAAATATACACATTAGTTTGGTAAGCCACCTGATATAGAGGTCTATCAGCATTAGATTGCCATTATTTTGTTCTGACGATAAGATTAGTGAGTCCAAAAATCCCCTTTTGATAGTCAAAAAGAAATTGTAGAAAGTTAGCAATCATTTTTTTCCATTCGATTTTGACCAAAGAAATGAATTTGAATAAATATTGTATATATATTTGTTTTTTGCCCTTGCGTGCAGAAAATCAATAAAAACACTTAATAACCAAGAGTTAATTGCGATGGTTATCACATCAGTTGAAAAAAAAGCACCTACAATTTCTATTGATTTTCTTCCAGCACAACAGGCGAGTAGTTAACAATGAATTTTTAATGTGTACTCTAAGCCAGATGTCCACGAATTTGAATTTCATCATCTAGTTTTTTTGTAAAACAAACTTGGAAAAACTAAGTGCAATTTTATAATCTAAAATATGTAAAAGTATTAAGACTTAAGTCAAGATAATGCCAACAGTAGATTAGGCTAGCTGTAAAGTTTTACATATACACAAAGGTGATATCACAACAGAACCTGAAAGAGACCGTATCAGAATCGAAGTACTTAACTCAATAGCTTTCAATTAGTTTGAGCATTTGATCAAACCCCTAAAATTTTTGAAAAAGTCTTCTCTAATTTACGTACCATGTTTTTGGTTCGACACTTGGTTCATAACTTTGGCTTTTGTTAAAGCATTGTTGTTTTTATTTTTGATTCCTTTTTCGTCATTTCGTCTGCGGATATCAAAACTCCTCTGTTATCATTGCATCTTCATCACGTTTGTTTCTATATTTCACCCCTTCCCGGGTTAGTAAAAACCAATTATAGAACTTAAGATCGAACACAAATATCCTTTTATCGGTATCAATTTAATATTTTTCAATTATTTTGAGATATTCAGTTTTTTAGGATAATTTAAGTTCATTTTTGAACCATAAAGGGTGATTTTTAAGCAATTTTTTTTGGTCACACTGTTTTTTGGCAGCTCAGCTCTTTTCGTGTCACATGTTACTGTCAAACATGTTCAGTTTGGTCTATAACACAGTATAACACCAAAAAAAAACCCGGCATGGAACCCTTAAATTATGATAAGGGACCTCTGCAAGCATCACCTCATACCCAGTTTTTCAAATAAAGCCTCGGTGCGCGTTTTATGGGTACTTTTGTACATGCAACACACAACGACAACAATTTTATCTTAGATTTTAAGGGCATAAGATAAATATCTGGGAAATTCAGCAAATGTGGACAGGGTCATTGGGAACGCAATACAAAAAATTCACTTCAATCGGGCAATTGGTTAGGGTACCTCCAGAAGGAGTTAAGCCTTAATTCTTGAATATCATTAAAAGCGCACGGTAGATTTTTATTAAAATCGATATTTATGATGGTATTATGGACTATTGCATGTCCACATTTGCTGAATTTGTTTGGGCGACCTTCTGAGGCGGCTATTCGGAATCTAAATTAAACTAAATTTCGCACCAAATTTACATTATTGAACATTAAACCACCAATACGCATATGTAGAATGTATCCGTCAGTGTTGTTAATGACCGTGAATTATCGATTCGGTGCCGTTCGCAGCAATTGGGCCTCTGTTACTCCACTAGGTGGAAAATTTTACGAAAGGATTTAGGTATAAAACCTTTTAAAATACAGCTGTTGCAAGAATTGACCACAACGTCTAACTTTTGGTGAATGGTCGCTGGCAAAGTTGGATGAAGATCCACTTTTTCTATCGGAAAATTGTGCTTAGCGACGAAGCTCTTTTGTGGTTGAATATATGTTCATGGATACGTGAACAAACAAAATTGCTGTATTTGGCGTGAAGAGCAGCCAGAAGCATTGCAAGCACTGCCAATGCATCCCGAAAAATGCACTGTTTGGTGTGGATTATGGGACGGTGGCTTCATTGGACTGTACTTTTTTTTAAAGATGACAAAGGCAGGAACGTTACTGTGAATGGAAAGCGCTACCGTGCGATGATTACAAACTTGGAAGAGCTGGACTTGGCTGACATGTGGTTTCAACACGGACGGTGCTGTGTGGCAGCACGCGAAACAATGGCCCAATTGAGAGGCGATTTCGCTGAACTGTTTATTTCATGTTTGGGGGCGGTCAATTTGCCGCCTAGATCGTGCGATATAACGAATTTAGACTATTTTTTTGTGGGGCTATGTTTAGGCTCATGTGTATAGCGGCAAGCCCGCAACAGTTGACGCACTGCAAGCCAATATTGAAGAACTTATTCATAACATACCGTCCGATATGTTGGAGAGAGTATGACAAAATAGGACCGAGCGTATGAACCATTTGAGGTGCAGCCGCGGTCAACATTTACAAGAAATCATTATTCAAGTTTAAACATTAAATTATATACATAGATCGTTCTATCGACTCAAATAAATATTTCATACATTTTTGTGAATTTTATGTATTTTTTTATTAGAGGGTATATTAAAATTGTCCAGATGTTTGTAACGCATAGAAGGAAGCATCTCCGACCACATAAAGTATATATATTCTTGATCAGCATGAGGAAATGAGTTTATATAGCCATGTTTGTCTGTTTCTATGCTATCTTCTCCGTCAGTTTTAAAGCTATCTTAACCAAACTTTGCACAAAGTATTTTGGTACAAATACGCTGCACATTTGTCGGAACCGGCCGGATCGGATATAGCTGCCATAGGAACTATTGGACGAAAAACTAGTTTCAGTGAAAAAAAACTATTTGTTTTGTTAATGCAAACGCATAATGCATAATTCCACCAAGTTTGATGAAAATCGGTCAACTATAAGGTATAGCTGCCATACAAAATATAGTTCTCAAAAAAAAGTCTTAGTAGGAAAAACTTTTTTGTTCTCAATGCTATCGCTCCCAAACTTGTTATTGATCAATATTATATGCTACTACACAATTCTGCCAAGATTGATCGAAACCGGATGACTATAGAATATAGCTGCCATAGCAACTATCGGTCGAAAAAGTAGTTCTAGTGAGAAAAACTTTTTTGTTTTCAATGGTAGCGTCTTTATACTTTTCAGTTATGTATATAGTCAGTTTCCACAGAATTGTTGGGAGTTTGGTAAAAATCTGAAGAATATATCGTATAGCTGCCATATAACCAACTGGCAAGCAAATGGGCAAAGTAATGGCTGCGCCATCTATTGCTTAGTTCGGGAAATAAATCAGCTAAGAATGTTCGACGAAAATCATTAAAAACCTTAAATTATATAAATTATACAAGCTACAGGGGTACATAAACTTTGGTCAAGCCGAAGTTAATTTTCCTCTATTTATTGTGTTTACTTTGCAATTGGAATGGATCACCCTTTACGTTCAATGGAAACCGAGCATTGAGTGTGGAATTCCTATGGTAGGCGACACCATAAATAAACAGGCTGCGCGTTACCTCGAAAAAGTATCGTGCCACCCAAACAACCTCGCCGGACGGCTTCTCAGAAAGAGACGTATAAATGGAATCAGGGCTAGAAGAAGACTTTGAAAGATCCACCCCACTGACCTGGCTAGTAGAAGGGTCTAGCCCTTATATGCCCACCTACTACAGCACTACAAATGTATCCCAAGTAATACACAATTATAAAATACTATCACATAAGCAACAAAACTAACACAATTAGAAAAATTAAAAGTTGAAATCCCTACAACTAGAACTACACGATAACAAGCGTGTACCACAGCAAAAGCGGGTGTCAACTGGCCGTTTTTTGCACATAACTTGAGTATCGTTCATCCGATCTTTATCATTCACTTTGGCAAATCGATAAACAATGCTAATTACTAACTATGTTTAGAAGGTACGAACCATCTATCATCAAAACTGTGGGAGATATGATGTTTTTTCCAAATTGCGGAGGCGGGAGGGGGCGTGGCAAAAATTGAAAATAAACTTGATCTGCCTGCAAGTATAAGAAATATATGTCCCATACATGTCGAATATTTATCTCTTACCATCTCTGAGATCTGTGCGTTCATACAGACGGACATAAAGACGGACACACGGACATGGCTCTATCGACTCGGCTATTGATGCTGATCAAATATATATGTATATATAATAGGGTCGGAAATGATTCCTTCTCCACGTTAAATACTTTTGCACAAACTTAATATACTCTGTGTACCTTTGGTACAGAGTATAAAAAGAAGGCAGCCTTACGAGTACTGACTGAGAGTCACGAGTACTTTATTAAAAGAATACCAAATTCTTTCGTGTCGAATGTCATCATTTGTAAGAAATGACAGAAATAAAAGGCAAAATGAAGAAGAAATTTTAATTTCTTGTCATTTCAAGAAATGAAGTATCATTTCTTTGGTGGAAATATGCTATTACATTAAAGCTACAAAGTGTTTTTTCAAAATAGGTAAGCATGTGTCTAAACCATTGACTAAAAGTGTATGTGTAATGCCTGATATTATTATCTTTGAGCTAATAATATCAGTAAATTGTTTCTTCGGTTCTTTGAAAACAGTTCCGGTTCCAGTAAGCGATTTGTAAGAGTTAACTTTGCGTAAAGTTTCCAAATTCAGAATTATGTATGCGCTAGTTTAGACAAAAAGCTAAGGTTTGACAAGTTTAGAAACCGTTTCAGAATTGAATTTTAGACCTGACGTTGGGTTTGAGTCATCGGATCGTTTGTTTACAAACCTTTAGAACACAAACTAAAAAATTTCGAAAATCTTGCATTTGTTGTCGATTTCAAAAATCAAGTTTCTTGATTGTTTTTAGTGTGCCACCAAATGCCAGCATGTTGTTGGCGTGTTCATTGTCAACTGTGGGCGAAAAGTTACAGCAGGTGGGGTAAGCGGGACAACCACTTGGCTGTACCACCACCAACACCAACGCGCCGGCGGCTTCCCACAGTTTTAGTTTTGGTTTTTTTTTTTTTTAAACCATTTATGACAGAAATCACAAATAGTTGGTGGTTGCATAATTTTCTTTTAACCGCATTCTTTGGTGATCAAAATCAAATTCAAATTGACAGTCGAACATTTGACCACACGGCTACCGTTGGAATCCTACTCACATGGTTCGCCCAGACCCAAACCGACCGTACTTCATATCTTATCCGTTAAACATACAGAGACATAGAGACATACAGACATGGCAGGTCTAATGAGAATCCTATGTATAGACTTACGGCCAAATTGGGTGAAGAAATCTATATAGACAATAAAAATCTAGATAAAAGTTTTGCCGCCACGATAAGAACACTTGGAGAAAATGGGTCGGAGAATTGATTGAAGATCCCCTGTCCCTGCACCTGGCCCCAGCTCATTGTCTTACTTACAAATTGCACAATCTTGATGATTCCCGGCACTGTTTTGAAATATTCCACATTGATGCGTATTCCGCCACCTGTACCAGCCGCTGGATTGCCACCGGGTGGGCCAGTTGCTGTTGTTGTTGTTGTGCGTTCAACGTTGACCACGGTCTCGACCATTTTGTTGTTGTTGTTGTTGTTGGGTTCTGGGGTTGGGGGGCTTTAACTTGAGAACTATTTATAAACACTTGTCGCGCTTGTCACAAAAAAACAAGACAAAAAATTTATATATCGGTGTATATATGACACCCGCGCTCTTCTGATCGCTTTTTGTTGTTGTTTTAAATCTAAAGCATATATATTTCTATATATGCATGTGGATGCGAATGTGTGTCTGGCTAGTTAACGCAAAGATATGAATGAAAATGATTTATAAATGCGAGCAAAGCTCCGTTGCGAACGCGACGCTTCTAACGACTGACTGCGAGCGACAACGACAATATCTACGCTGGGTGCCTACTTACCTGCAGTATAACGGTTAACTTATCGAAGCACAGTGGGCCAAAGAGCTAAGAAAGTTTGGGCATTTTAATTAAAATCTGCATATGATGAGAAAAATGGACCTTAATCAGTTTCAGCAATACCACCACAATGTGACAATTGCTGTTTTAATTGTGTCTGGCAGATATAATTCGAAATATAAGCCTTAAGATGCTTATCAAAGCACTTTACGCCTTTTCTCAATCTTCAAAATTTCAATTAAATTTCACCCATTCGCCCACTGTGCGCCGGTGAAGAGCACTCTCTCCTCCAAGCTCTCTCTCTCTCTCTCTCTTTCGCCTTAAGTGCCATGTACTAGTTTGCTGCGCTTGCGCTCTTGACCATTGCAATTGACTCTCGTTCTCAATTCTAAACTACCGCCCACTTCTCTCTGCCTTGCAGCGATCACATTTTTGTTGTAACTGGTTTTTGTGTTCTCTGTTTTCCGTTTTTGACTTTTATGGCTGCCTGTGCCAATGTCTGTGGGTGCTTCGAGTTACTCAGCTGCAAAAATCAGATACACTTTGAAAGTTGTGATCAAGATGTAACCGTTAAAAGAATGAGAAACCATTTCATTGCCTGCTTTTGGGAGCAAACTTTTACATACACTCAAACTTAAACTGGTAAGGCTAGGCTTAGAGCTGTGACCCTCTGTGCCCAAAGTACTCAGGCTGGAATGACACTTTCAATTTTTAGGGACAATTTTAGTCACAATTTTCCGTCTATGAGGAAAAGTTGTGAGTGTACGCGAATCAAAATATGCTTGAATTGGCCGCAAAATGTTTTTTAAAAGGCTGAGATGATACACAGCATCGACTTTTGTCCATTAACGAAAAATTGCGACAATAATTGTCCCTAAAAATTGAAAGTGTCATTCCAGCCTCAGAAGTCAAAAGTGTTCACATTGGCGTCATAGAAATTGCATGTCACAGCGCTGGGACAGCTGAAAGCAGGGCTTCTAAAAAAAAGATGGCACCACTACTTGCATTGAACAATAAGGGATTTTCAAAACTGACCAATAGATGACGCCACTACTGCCAGAGCGAAGGAATTCCCTTTCTTTTGGACATAACTTGAGTATAGTTCATCCGATGTTTATCATTCCTGCAGCAAATCGATTAAAAATATTGATTACAAAATATCTCTAGAAGGTAAAAAGCATCTATCTACGAAACTGTGGAAGATATGACGTTTTTTCGAAATTGCGGAGACGGCAGGGGGCGCACAGTGGGCCAAATAAACAATTTAGCGAAACGGAATTAATATCTTCCAGAGTAAATGAGATAATCGCAATCTGTTTAAGTTAGGTAGGCACCGTTATCACTAAGAATGAGCAGACAAAAACAAAAACAACGCTTACCCTCGAAAGGGTTAAGTAAAAAAAGAAATTACGCTAGAAACGTAGGGGACTTGGCCCACTCAGCTTATAAATACAAAACATCAAATTTGTCGATGTTTAGACTGTGCGTTGATGATGGCTTTTATAGTTTAAATATATAATATTTCTTTGGGGTTTAGTGACCTGTTTTTGATTTTAGTCAAAGTTACATCTGGCTAGCTCAAGGTCAATGGTTGAGTATAATTCTTTATACATTAATATCTGTTGATTTTTGTTCCTTATAAAGAATTATACACAACCATAGACCTTAAGCTAGCCAGATGTAACTTTGACTATATAATATTTCGATAATTATTTTAGCGTCAAGGTATTTTAAGCCGGAGACGATGGTCATATTGGATGGATGACGAGAATAGAGGAGAACGCAAAGAGAATTCGTAACAGACAGACGAACGGAGACGAGACGTTGTAAATTTAAAGGAGAGAGTCAACCCGTATTGACAATGTAAATAGTAACCCGTATGTGTATATAGAAACCCGTGTTCACAATTGAACATGATATTCAACTCGGCCCACACGTAGTGTGGGTAAATATTTAGCCTATGTCGCCTATGTCATAAACATGCCACCTTTTGTAATAGCATTAAATATTAATAGCCGCAGTGACACAGATCAGCCCAGCCCAGCAGACACACCACTTGAAAAGGATCATCCATGGGAACCTCTTGAAAATGTCATGTGATTCCCATCACTTAATATGGCAATGTGTATTCCTCACATGAATGCATTTTTATATTCATACACACGCAGCTATCTTACAAATACTGCCTTAGATAAGTTTAGAAGTTAAGGGTTGAGAAATTCTTAATAAAAGCAGCTCGCTCACACTGAGCCAGTCAGTACAAATGAAATCTTACAGCCTTGCTCAACTACCCAGCCAACCAGCGGAGTCCGCAAGGTGCTCCATTAGAACTCCCTGTACGGTGCACTGAGCCTACAAGGGAGACTCCGAAAAGTGTCCCAAAGGAGCATATCCGCCGGAGAAAAGGGCCTTTTCAACATATATGGAAAAAGTTGCAACGTTTTAATAGATTTTAATATAGATTTTGTTCATCGATATCTTATTTTCTTCGAAGAAGTGCGGTTCTTAAGTAAAAAAAATAAAAATAGTTTTTTTGAATTTTTAAATATATTTTCTAGGCGTTTGGAAACGAAATTTATTGTGTTTTGGAGCAAAAAATGGATTTTTTTGAAATATTTTTGTACATTGTATTCAAACTACTTAACCGATTTGAAAAGACCATTCAATTTCCTTTCGATTCATATCTTGCTTATCTCTATATGACCATTAAGAATTGAGATATGGCATACAATGTAAGTGCACCTACCGAAAAAATGGAAAAGATTCATATTAAAAAAACGTTGTCATGAAAAAATTTTTTAATCGATTTTTGAGATCACCAATCCAAACTACACTTAAAAATAGTTTCAGTAGAAATGGGTCTTTTTGGCTGTAAACTAGTGTAATGGTCCGAATAGAAGTCCCTACGGTTTCTCAAAATGCTCCTAATTTTATTTATAATTAATAAATATTATATTTTTGGTTATTATTGAACAAAAGAAAGATCAACTATCTTGTTTATTATCTTATAAAATGACATAACGGGATTCAGCGCTCCCTAAACAATACCATGCGGTGCTCTTTTGGACTCCATTTTCACTCCTGCTTCGGAGCGCTCCGAAAACGCTCCATCGAGGTGCTGCTTTGGGAGTTCCTTTTCACTCCTGCTTCGGAGCGCTCCGCATATAGCTGGCTGGGTAAAAGTGTATAAGTCTATACATCGAGAAAACCACCCGGCACGTCCCTATCTAAAGCAGAGTCCGGCGCCTCCATAACTGAAGTGTATACGACTTTGCTCTGCGGCAGCAACGTCGTCACACCGACAGTATAAGTGCTTATACTGCTCTCTTTTGCAACAACAAAGAAATGCTAAATGAGCGCGTTCTCGCGTTGTTAAACACACACACACACACGCAACGCCGAAATGAGCATGTGTGTTTTGCCGGCCCCTGCTTTGAACTTAGTCAGTTGGGACAAAATTTAAACAACTATTCCTCCTTCCTATGTAGTTTGAAATTCTCTTTAAAAAACTCAAATTTTGTTATGCAGATTTTTGTTGTTGGCAATTAAAAATTGAATGGTGCTCTCGCTATCAGTTTTTTTTTGTCCAAAGTGGCAAGATATGGTTAGGAGAGGAGGGGGGGTTTTCAACAGGTGTCACCTGTGCCTGTTGGGCATGACACGAGAAACAGCTTAATTACTGTATGAATCACCTGCTTGTGGTGATTTATAAACCAAATCTTAAAGTGAATTTTAACTTTTCTTTGGTATATTGTATGCAAAATGTTTAAGTTTTATTTAAGGTGCAAAATAATTTTGCATATATTTTACATAAGGTTACACACACATATATATACTATACATATATGCACATACATACATATATATATTCGAGCAGAAGTGGAATATGACGAAATTCATCTGACTCGTATTTGAGTAATTTTGTAATATTTTAGTAAGGGTGCAAAAATGTCGTATACAAATTTTGGTTCCTCTTTGTGGGTTACATATTTAGTCAATTAATATAAAGGGGGGGAGGGAGGTGGGGGAGGGGAGGTTTAAGATAATTGCTTATTACATAGATATGCTGCTGCCTTGCAAACAAAAGGAATTTTTTTTTCTGTTTTGCCTAATTTAAACCAAATTAGAGTAAATGTTGTTTTTGGGGAAGGACTAGATAACAAATACAAACTACACTAAAGACATAACAAATATGGGGGGGGAGGCGGCTTTAAATAGGAGCTGGCTCATCATCTGTGGCTAGCTCCACTAGGGGAGGTGCTGGCTCTGGCTCTGTTTCCACTGTTTCCTCTGTTTCCACTGTTTCCGCTGTTTCCACTGTTTCCACTGTTTCCACTGGCGGAGGTGTAGCAGCAGCAGCAGCAGCAGCAGCAGCAGCAGCAGCAGCAGTTGCTTTTGTGGACAAAGGAAAAGTTTCTTCTGCCAATGCTTCCTTAGCTAAAGTGTCTTTCGACTTGGTTTTGGTTATGGGTGCTGATAAGTTTAAGGGCCAGCGTCCAATGGGCGGAAATAGTGAGGCTGCCATTGCCGAGGTAGAGGCCATATCATCATCATTATCATCCACTGTCGGTTTTAACTCTAGCCTTTGTTCGCGTTCTCGCTCCTTTTCAAGTTCCTCCATCTTTTTAAGATAGCTCTTATCCTGGGTGGGACATTCCAAGTGTACACAGTGGAATATCTGTAAAATAATATAGATATTGCTTAAAAAATCGAATTTTTTTTTTTTTGCATAAATGTCTACCCAAACTATCCAAGAATGTGTACCTAAAATTTCAGAAGCAAATTCAAAATATTTTTAAAGTTACAGGAGAAATAGTGAGCAAGCGTCGGATCGCTCGGAGTGCCCGCGCTCCGCCCCTCGATCTTTTGTATGTATTGTACCTATTATAACTATTCTACGTATCCAAAGTGACTAACAGTCCTTCGAGACACTATCAACAATTCGTAGAAATTCATTATGGAGCTATGGTAGGAATAAAAGTAAGTATTATAACGGTATATATATTAGCTGGCTGCGTCGGCTTGAGCAAAGCTATATTTAGCATTTAAGTTCAGTTTTGATTTGTCTTTCGGCACGTGAACATCTTGAAATCATGCAGAGCTATCAAAAAGTGCAAAAATCTTCAAGTGAACGGACTGGAAAGCCACGGAAGCGCAAATTCCACGGCAATCAGTTCCATAATGTTTCGTCATCGGACAATGGAGAAGCTAATACTAGCCGTAGTGAAAAAAAGTTGGCATCAGCGCAACTACGGACGATGTTATAATTTATCCATCTCATTGCTATCGGATAATCGAGTTTGTCTCTGTGTTTTTTTTTTAGCAATTTCTGAGTTATTTGCAATTCGTGTAAGCAGAGAATAACATTTGCCGAAAGCATCGTGAAAGCGTCATGTAAATGCGGTAAACGAGAAATTCAATCCGGACCGTTCATTCACATCGGCTACGAAATCAATAGAAGAATTGTGTTCGTCATGAGGCTTTTGGGTGTCGCACGAGAAGGCATTAACATTTTTTGTGGCCTTATGGATATATCTTAGGGCTTAGCAAAATCGACGTATGACCAAATCGTGCAACACCTGTATACAGCGTCGAAAACAATGGGCGTGTTCACCAGAAATATTGATCGCTGAGCAGGTATCAGAAAAAAATTATACATCGAAAAGGATCTGCTGAACGCAGTGCTACATTTTCCCCCAAAGTCGCCCGCCGCACGCCTTAAGCGTTAGCACTTTTTCAGAAGCGTTAGAGGGCGTTATTTGCAGTAGCGTTTGCCCTTTTTTGTTGCCAAGTCGTTATTTCTTTCTTACGTGGACGGCTGATTTCGTCGCCATGGAGATTGTACGTAAGTAAACTGCAAATATTTTTAAAAATGTTTATTAATTCATTTCATTCATTTACAGCCGATGAGAAAAGGTGGAGTTGTAGGGATACCGAACTCCTCCTCACTTTGTATCAGGAGAAAAAGGATGATTTCCGTGACCCAAAGAATAAGAAGAAGTCGACTTGGATTCAAATCGTGGCCAAAATGGAAGACCACGGTGTTTTTGGGCAAACTCCTGACAAACTTGACCGGAAATTCCGAAACTTGAAGAAAACCTAGGACAGCAAAAAACTGCGAAATAAAAGCAGTCGCCACGGAACCACCAACTGGGAGTTTTTCAATGAAACGGAATCCATGATAGGTAATGACCTGGCAGTAGCTGGTTGTTGTACCCTAAGTACATTTGTGACAGAGGGGGAGAATATTGAGCAGCTATTGTCATGGGAAGACTTTGGGCTTGCTCCTACCTTAAATGACGGGCGTAACAGCAGCTCTATGGTAGAAGAATGCAGTAGCGCTCCGGTGGAAGCGCAATTGGGCTGTCCCATCCGTAATAAACGGAAACGGAAGGCTGCTGTAGAAAAGGGGAACTATACTACGCCAACAAAAAGGGTATTGAAGTGGAGGAGGCCCGTACTGAAAAGCTAAGCAAGCTACGAGAGGTTCTTCAGGAGTCCAACAAGTTGCAATCTGAGCGGAACCAGCTTCTAAAGGAGTATCTTTCCAAAGCACCCTAATAAGTTAGTCTATAATGAGAAATGAATCTCTTAAAATGTTCCTTCATCAAATGTGCATACATAAAAATATAAGTGGCTAATTCGCTGAAGTGATACATATGTATAGAATTGGTGCGTCAATCCAACAAGTCTTGCAATTTCCACGCAATGGCCGTTTAAAGTAAAATATGATATTTCATTTAATAATACATGATTTGTTTTTCTATGTACATTTTTTTTTGGAAATTTTCATTTCCTCAACACGCAAAAAATTCGTAATAATTTCTTGTTACCGTAATGAAAAACCAAAATACGAAATTTTAAGGTTTAATACCTCCGCCATGGCTTTAAACCAAAAAAAAACTTGTTCGACGGTAAACTCATTTTAAAACAAGAAAGAAAGTCGGTCAAGCCCGACTATAACATACTCTGTACCCTTAACGTCGCAGCTCGCATTTGCTCACGAGTTATACGCTCTCATCTCTAAGTTTCACTCTCTCTCTCTCTCTTTCTCTCTCACTAAGATTGCCGTTCAATAGAATGCTGTGGTGGTGGGTGGGGGGGTGTAGGGTGTTTACTGGCCGTTTTTTGCCCATAACTTGAGTATCGTTCATCCGATCTTTATCATTCCTTCAGCAAATCGATAAATAATTTTGTTTACAAGGTATCTCTAGAAGGAACGAACGATCTATCTCCAAAACTGTAGGAGATATGAAGTTTTTTCCAAATTGCGGGGGCGGGAGGGGGCGTGGCAAAAATTGAAAATAAACTTGATCTGCCTGCAAGTATAAGAAATATATGTCCCATACATGTCAAACCTCTATCTCTTACCATCTCTGAGATCTCTTCGTTCATACGGACGGACGGACAGACAGACAGACAGACAGACAGACAGACAGACAGACAGACAGACGGACAGACGGACATGGCTATATCGACTCGGCTGTTGATGCTGATCAAGAATATATATACTTTATAGGGTCGGAAACGATTCCTTCTCCCTGTTACATACTTTTGCACAAACTTAATATACTCTATGTACCTTCGGTACAGAGTATAAAAACTTGTTCGACGGTAAACTCATTTTAAAAATATGTGCCCAACAAAGTGAAAAAAAATTACCATATTACCATTACAACCACAGCTGGTGGTAGCAGTATCAATTCAAAGTAGCGTACTATTTCTTCGCTACTTGCTCCTGTATCATGATACGTCAAATTGGCTATTAAATTGCCGCATCTTTCGAGATCAGCAGGAAGATCATTAAAAATGTATACATGATCAGGGAGCAAGTTGTTCTGCTGAACAAGGCCAATGTTTGAGAGCGTTTGCAAAAAAGCCGTCGAAGAGGAAAAAGAACTCAACATACAAAATGAAAGACCTGCTGACCATTTGAAAGTTTCGGGCGATGGATCGTGGAAGAAACGTGGATATACTTCATTGTACGGTGTAACTACAGTGGCAAAGTGATGTATCTCGACGTTAAAAGCGAATATTGTCATACCTGTGCCGACGACGAGTTTGAAAATTGGTATGAAAACCATAAAGAAAATTGTTCTTCGAATCACGCAGGTTCGGCCGGGAAAATGAAAGTTGATTCGATTGTGGAAATGTTCTCAAGGTCCATCGAGAAATTTTTAGTAATGTATAGTAATTACGTTGGCGACGGCGACACCAAAACATTTCTTGGCATCCTGAACACAGTGATCCATACGGCGACAAGTGCACGGTGACCAAAGACGAGTGCATAGGACATGTACATGAGTCGTTCAATTCCACTGTGTGGCGCATCGTACCTAAACATCGTACCTCAACTCAGGCATTAAAATCGTTGAGATTGCTGCTTACATCGCTTGGGGAATATCCAATGAAGGCTACAGTGCAGTTTTGAAAACCATGCAGTTACTCGATTTGAAAATTGGACAGCAATGCAAGAATTTCGCCAAGGGAGCCGACAAGGAGCGCGTCACCCGACAAAACAGGCGCGATTCACTTCAAAGTAAAGATGCAAGAACAGCCCGCAGACTCGAAAACGAGTTTTTTGAAGAGTCTGAAGGGCAACTCTATGGACCAGGAATCGCTGATTAGCATATTATTGCGGTAAGTTCAAGAATATTACGATTTTTTATATACGAAAACTTTGACGTGCGATTTCATGATTTTTCCTAATTGGCGGGAAAGATAGGTAAAAAAATTAAACGTCCTATCGAAACGAGACAAAATTTATTGTATTCGGGATTAAATTCTCTTCTAGTTGAACCTAAAAAACCTTAAGAAAGTTATGATTAACCCACTTTTTAAGCAATTTGAAGTAAATTTAAAAAAAAAAAAATGATTTTTTTTTAATTTGCGAAAAATTTTTGAATTTCTCACTTTTTGTTCAATTTTCTTGGTTTAACTAGAAGCTACATATACTATTGAAAATATAACATTTTTTGGGGTTTTTTTTTCGTTTCAGATGGAAATTGCGATCTGCACACTCGAGGCGCCTCGGCGAAATGCTTGTACCAGGCATAACATATGACATATATTTTAATGAAAAAATTTGAGAAGACTGTTGAAATATATAACAATAAAACCAGAAAGTTTCGTTTCCATCGAATATTTCTTTCCTTCTTCCCAAAAAAAGTCCTCGGAAAAATCGATTTTTTGAAGCTTCTAAAGCAGGCTCTTTCATTATACTAAAGACTTACCTCATTGGCTGTATTCCGGGTGCCCACTATGCGTATAAACACCACGGGACGTGGCGTAAAGTGAAAATTTTGCCATGAGCGAGCCTTATCATTCCGACGATCGACCACCATTTGCCAGTCCTTGCGATTTGTTGATGTTTCTATATAGAAACTATAAGTGCGATCATCGCAATCCCATAAAAGTAAACGCATGGAGCCCACATGATACGGTTGGCCCAATCGCACCACAATCTCACCACTGCCCAACTGATGACAGGTATAGCCCGAATCCCAATCGTAGCGTATATAATCGCCATTGATTAGGGCATTCCGTGTGCGACTGACACCATCTGTGACAATGGCGCTCATCTCTATGGTGGCCACATTTGCCTTGGGCGACACAAAATGTTCAATGAATTTGGGCACAGTGGCGGTATGCATGGCCAGTAGTCCCACCACATGAAAGACCTAATTACAAAAAAAGAAACCTCTTACAATTTGTTTTGATGGGAGATCACCACCCACCCATGGCCAAACTCACCCGATTGACGGTATTCTGTGTGCCCACCAGTCGTATGTAGCGCACGGGACGTGCTTCAAAATACAAATATTGCCAGGAGCGACAATGATACTCGCTATAGTCCACCACCCGTTCCCAATGCTGTTGATCGCCCGATACTTCCACGAAATATGAATACGCACGACTATCCCTGTCCCAGAGCAACATGCGTATATGATTAATCATGCACATGGTACCCAATTCTACCACAATGCCGGCATCATTGTTATCCGTAATGCAATGCCTGGTATAGCCATGCTCCATATCATACGTGGTCACATCGCCATCCAGCAAAGAGGAGCGACACTCGCCTTGAATGCAGCGAGAGAGAAATTTCGCTGTGGCCACATTTTCCTCCGGCCAGAGGGCCGCTCTATAGGGCAAAGTTTTGGATGTGCTGCGCTCATCAATGGCATCCAGTATTTTGTCGGGTTCCAAAATGCCCGATGGACGCACCACCTGTAGCAAGTGCTCGAGATTCATCAAAGGCAAGCGTACAAAGGACACCACAGATTTGATCTCTACATTGGGATTATAGCGACTCCATTTCCAGACGGCCAAAAAGATTTGCACCTCTGGGGCAAAGAAGCAGTCGCGTTTCAGCACCTCCTCCAGAGATTCCTAAAATTAAAACACAGGGAATTCTTTTCAAAAGCTGTGCTTATGCCAGTGTGCCCTCTTACCACCCACCTTGGACAGCATTTTGAACGAATCATGCTGCAGCAGCTCCGCCGCATTGCGATCCATAAACATCAGACACACCTGTGTCAGCTCATCCAGATTGTACAAACGTGCCGCATCCAATATCATGCACACATTATTCAAAGCCAAATATTGTCGCAAATATTTGGAAATGGCCATCTCTAGATCTTGAAAACCATATTGATTTGCCATGCCCAGGACATCAATAACCGCATCCTCATCCAAAGTGGCCAGCAATAGAGTGCCCGAGTAGATGTAACGTAACAGCACTTTGAACGGATCCAACGGCACCTCCAACGGTATCTGACGTTGTGTGGTCTCCGACATGCCGCCATATAGCAAAGCACGAAAATATTCACTGCGTGCCGCCAAAACAACACGATGGGCGGGCAAACGTTGTTCCTCCACCACAAATTCTACATCTGCATAGCGTTCGTTCATACAAAGGCGAGCCATGTCGGCCGAGAAGCGTTCACCCAAATCAATTTCATCCGTGAATTCGGGTTCGGTTTTGGTGTTGCTGTTGCCGCTTTTACCGGAAGCGGTGGTAGATGAGGCTGATGGATGAATGGACATGCCATTTTGTAGGGACATTTTGTGGTGTCCTTGGCTGCTCATTTTACGTTGTTGTTTTTCTTCTAATGCTTCTATGTATTTCTGTTGTTGTTAGGCGCTGGGGCTGCTAACCTGAACGATTTCACCAGTCCGGCAAGCTTATTTAGGAGGGATACCGATATATCGATAGGCGGGCTCACAACAATCAATGTTTTCCAACACTGGTGACAATTGCACCAGTCCGGCAACCTTGACATATCGATAGAAGGGATATCGATATATCGATAGGCGGGCTCACAACAATCAATGTTTTCCAACACTGGTGACAATTGCACCAGTCCGGCAACCTTGACATATCGATAGAAGGGATATCGATATATCGATAGGCGGGCTTACAACAATCAATGTTTTCCAACACTGGTGACAATTGCACCAGTCCGGCAGCCTTGACATATCGATAGAAGGGATATCGATAGGCGGGCTCACAACAATCAATGTTTTCCAACACTGTTGACAATTGCCTATCGATTAGTGAGATACTTTCTTTTGGCCATCAAGAGCGCCGGATTCAAATTTGGTTTTAAAAACAACTTTAATAAATAAAAAAACATTTATTTTTTCAACAAGAACAATACTGTTTTCAGCGTTCATTTTATTTTATAAACTTATACTTAAAAAAAAATAAAGAAGGTCAATAAAAAAACAAAAACAAATGTTTAAATTAAATTGTACAAGGGAATCATTTATAGTTTCTGTTTTGCAGTAAAACCCTAAGCCACACCAGACGCTTGCTCCACGGCCTGCACCTGATCCTGTATATCACGTCGTTCCTGCTGACGCACCAGCTCGAAGTAAAGTCCACGCTTGGCCATCAGCTCTTCGTGTTTGCCCGTCTGCAAAAGGGAATAATTTAGCCACGTGCCACGTGCTGGAATGTTTAACGACTCACCTCCACTATGCGTCCCTGATCCAGCACCACTATCAAATCCGCATTCCGTATGGTGGACAAACGATGTGCTATAACCAAGGTGGTGCGATTCAGTACCGCCGTATCTAAAGCCTTTTGCACCTCCGATTCGCTGGTGGCATCCAAAGCACTGGTTGCCTCATCCAGTATCAATACCCGTGGATTCTTGAGCAATGCTCGCGCAATGGCAATACGCTGCCGTTGACCACCACTCAGCTGGGTGCCTCTCTCTCCCACATGCGTGCCATAACCCTCCGGCAGTGAGGTAACAAAATCATGCGATTGCGACAACTTGGAGGCCTCATAGACATCCTCCACGGTGGCATCGGGCCGACCATAGCGTATATTCTCCAAAATACTGGTACCAAACAATACCGGCTGCTGCTCAATGAAGCCCAGAACTTGGGCTCTCAGCCAATAGGGTGAAATGTCCGACAGTTTGTAGCCATCCAGTTTGATGTTGCCCGAGGTGGGTTCATAGAAACGCTCCACTAGCGAGGCTATCGTAGATTTACCCGAACCACTGGCACCCACCAAAGCCACCGTTTGGCCGGGTCTCAGTGTCAAGCTGAAGTCCTTCAGCACAGTCTGTGGAGGCAGGAACATTTTGGCTAACATCCAAAAAACTATGTGCGTGCCACCAACTCACCTGATCCGGCCTCATGGGATAGGCAAAGGTAACATTCTCGAAACGTATCTCGCCATGCAAACGCTCCTGGGGTATGACATAGCCACGCAATAGTTCCACCTGTGGCTGCAGCGAGAGGAACTCAAACACACGGTTGCCGGCCGTCATGCCGCGTATCATGGTGCCCAGCAGTATGGAGCCCTGGGCCAAGGATCTTTGCACTCCCTGCGAGGCCACCAGAAACGCCATCAAAGCACCTGGCGTCAGACTCTCCGTGGACATTAGATGGCCGCCCATGAACAGTGTGGACAGCACCAAAGTGTTGAGAAAGAAATTCGTTAGACCCTGAAAGATGGCTATGCCATAGCCCAGATCCTGTGCCAATTTGGCCGCCTCATTGGTCTCCTGCTCGAACAGCTGCATCTCCCGGTACTCACAGGCACTGGAACGCACTGTACGTATATTCGATAGCGCCTCCTCGCACACTCCGGTGGCCCGTTCCGCCTGAGCCTGTGAACTTTTACTCAGCGAGCGCAACTTCTTTCCCAGATACGACATGAACATCACCACGCAAGGCACACTGGCCAGCGCTATGGCCGCCATATGGGGCGAGATCATGAACAGCGAGATGCTGCCGCCAATCAACTGAGCCGCACTGCGTAATCCCTGGGCCACGAACTGCTTGAACGACGTCTTAAAGTCCTGCACATCGGCCGTCAGGCGATTCACCAACTCGCCGGTTCGATTCTCATCGAAGAAGGCTATATCCTGCAGCACAATCTGCTTGAACAGATCCTGACGCATTTTGGCCGCCATTTGCTCACCCACACGACTCAGCAGGTAGATGTACAGGAAGGTGAATCCCGACTGCAGCATGTACAGACTGAGCAGATTGCTGGCCGGTTTGCTGACATCCTTGACAAAGGAGTTGTGTATGGGATCCATCACGTACGTGTTGGCATACCGGGCCAAGGTGTTGACCAGATCTCCCAGCAGGTTGGGAATGCGTATGTTGATGTAGGCCACAATTAGAGCTGCCTAAGTTACAGAGAGGAGCCAGAGCTTTAGCTGGGAATAAGTTCAATTTTGTGATGCTACTCACAAATACGGCGCCCACCAGCTCCCACAGATGTGGCTCTAGATAACTCCACAGACGCTGCCAGTCAAATGTTTGATTCTCATCCTGTTCCAGATCCACCAGCGGCTGTGCCAAGCCAGCCAGGCGATTGCCTTCACAGTGTGCCGCTGTCAGGCCCTGCCAGCTTCGCAGTCCCAAGCCCAGAGAGAGGCTGCCACCGCCCCAGAGCAGGGCACGTGTGGTCTGTAGCAGGCGGCTGCTGCTGCTGCCATTTGGAGACGTCGTTGGTGGTGGTGTGCGGGTTAGGTGTTGTCGCATAAGTCGTGTGGCATTTTTCAGATTTGTCCCCGTTTGGTTTAATCCTCTCGCTGGCAGTGATGATGGCAGGTGGCGGCTGTAAACAACCAAAATTAGCGATGACATAACCAGGGTGAGGGAAGGGGAGAGGAGGGGAGGAAAGGCCACAGGTAAACGGAAAGTGAAGAGCCTAGTCCACAGCAACAGCAGCAACCAGGGGGGCTGGCTGCCGGAGTTTTGCTAGATTTTACCTGAGGTCAGCGCGACTGCAGTTAGTTAGTAAGCGCAGCATCTGGTCTGTGGTGGTTGTTGTTGATGTGTTGTTGTTATGAAAATTCACAGCAGCTGTTCCTATTGGTGACACTTTGGGTGTGGGGAAAATCTAGCCTTTTAGCGGAAAACAGCTATATATGCTGTGACAGTGGCTAGATCATCCGTGGCAGTGACTTGATCATCCGTAGCGGATGATCTAGCAAGATATTTATCTCTTATGAGGAAATACACATAAAGAATGAGGTTATTTAGTTCATTTGTTTTGTCATTCGTACTCAAAAATGTCATCAGCTGTTGAGAGGCGCGCGCATATTTGAAATTTCAAAGAGAGTGAAAATTGAATTAGATGAAAAGCTAACAATTGTGTGTATTTAGTTCATATAGAGTGACAGCTCCCAGTATTTAGTCCCCCCCCCCCCCCCCGCTGTTGGTTTTAACAGTATTCTAGACATTTTTTTAGGTGGCGATTTAAAATTTGTTTGTTTTAAACCAACTTCAGACGAGTTGAAAGCTTAAAGATGTTTCATTATTTCGCAATCTTGTCGGTTTCTGTTAATTTTAGCGGTAATTTTGTTACTTTTTTAACTTCTTAGGTAATTGTCTAGTATACCGACCTATGCTCTAAAAATTCCGAAAAAAATTTCCTCGATGGACCGCGAATTATCCATGGTCGTCCATGGTTTCTTTTTAAATGAATTTTGAAATATGCAGATTTTTGTAACAAAAAATAGATATGCTTTTCGTCAAATGTCTAAAATTTAATAAAACTTTACATTTTTTGAGCGGCTGGAACGTCATATCTTACACAGTTTCTTACCTTCTATAGAAATCTAGTAATCAATATTATTTATCGATTTGCTGAAGGAATGATAAAGATCGGAAGACCAATACTCAAGTTATGAACAAAAATTGGTCAGTTATTCATTATTTTACCTTTAAACAATAACAAATAACTAATGATTACGATTAGTAATCATTATTTAACTGTTATTTAAATATTTCAATTCAACCCGCTGGCCTCACGGTGCAACTTCACGGTCACTTGATATTAATCGTTTAACCATACTCATACAATCGATACATCAACTTACTTAAATATCGGCCATCTCTAGTCCCCAAAGTCGAGTTGGCATTTGGATATTTTGCACGGAATTGTATCAATTTTTAAACAATAACGACAACTCGACTGCTTGAGTACTACCCCTCAAAGTATATGTAAATGTATTGTTTACCAAAACGCAACTGTAGTATTGTGTGCGTGTAATTGAACAACACCTTTTGTGTAAGTTTCTTGCGCTAATTGAAAATTAGGCTGAAAAGACTCAAAAAAAAAAAATGAGACAGAGAGCCCGAGCCACTTGTATTGGTGTTTGTGTTGAATTTGAAGTGCGTGAGCGGCGGTGTATGCCTCTCTCTCTTTCTGTGTGTGTGTGTGGTTGTGTTATTTTTATATATTTTAATGACAAGCACAAATGCTGCTGCCCTAATAATTGTTTCAATTTCAATTTTACAAGTGCCCCACCCTCCACCACCCCCGACAGAGAAACACTTGCTGCCCGTAAAAAAAAGAAAATTGAAAGGTGTCGTTGCAACCCTGGAGTTGACATATGTACGCTCTCTCACTCGCTAGCTCTCACTCTTTCTCACACTCCCCCAACCACTGCTCCAATATTTCGTATAATAAAAAATTTAATAATAATAATAAATATGAAAATATATACTAAAACACAAGTGCAGCATAGAAATTGAATACAACAAATCAAGAAAACCTGCAGCGTCAACCACAACAACAACAGCAGCAACGGTGGTAACAAAAAAGAAATGAAAATAAAAGAGTGTGAGAGGGGAAGACTCAAAGCACAACAGCAAACGTCCACGTAAACTTTTAACTTTTGCTTTGACTGCTCCGTTCTGGTTATTGAAAATATTGAACCAAATCTCAGTCGCTATTTATTTGAAAATTTCGCACCCAGGACAGGCTAGCCAGAGAGCAGACAGAGGAAAAAAAAGAAACGGTAAATTGGTCACAATTTGTAACCTGTTTTTGTCGTTCATTGAACCTGTGCGGTGCTCCCACTCCTAGTTTATGTCTTGGCTGAGGAATCTCGTGCAAATCAAAAACCAAAATTCAATTTCCAAGCCATAGATGATGACCTGGTGGCAGTCCCTGAAAATTATGCAAGACCCTTGAACCACCAGGTAGTGGCCTGATTGATACTCTGATATTTCTCTCTATGTGGATTTTTATCTACATACGGAGACGTCTCTATGTACGAATGTCTGGGGAACTTTATCAGTGTTTTTATTATGTTTAAAATAAGATTGAAATGGATGGAGACAGGCACAGATTTAACATGTGATGGTTGGTTATTATTGAAAGCCTTTGGCTGGTCTACAAAGGAACACTAAGAATCTAGTAATATCCTGTACCAAAGGTACAAAGTAAGCACAGATCTCAGAAATGCTTTTCCTTCCTTGCAATTTGAGAAAAACCTAATATAATATATTTGCCACCATTTTTTTTGTAGGTAGAATGTTGAAATTTATGAAATTGTTAGGTTTGATAATGAGCAGTTGTTAACCAACAAAGATTAACTGCAGCAACACTGAGAGATGCCACATACTGCTTTGTAAGGATGGAGAGACAAATAGAGAGAGAGCGCAATCTTAATCAAAATCTGGGTGATACAGCTAATAAAGCAGGGTTCCCATGATACAACCATAATAGGTATGGCGCTCAGAGCAGAAAATGACCTGAACGTTTTTTCTCAGAGCGGGAGAGAGCGCGAGACTAAGCGCAAACGTCAACCACACAGAAATTTACTGGGTGTAGAAGACAAAAACAAAGCAGTTACAGACTTACATACATATGTATGCATAAATATTATTTTACCTACCTTTTACTACCTTCCGTTTCAAGTGACATAAGCACACTGAACTAAAATGACCCGAGCTGAGGCAGCACTGAGAGAGCGCCATACCTACTATGGTTGTATCATGAGCAGACCCGGCCAGCCATAGCTACCGCTATGAGGGTTCCCCAAGAAGAAAGCTCGAAAATATGACTGTCTCTCTCTCTCTCTAACACAGTGATGCATGGCCTCGGCAAGCGTTCGGTGTGAATAGCCGAGTGTTTTCGTCCCCCAGGAGTCATGGCTGGGGAACGCTGTAATCAAGGTATGCTCAGCGCTCAGTAAGCTCTCTGCTCACCTTGGAAGTCCTCAGAAAAAGCTCTCAGCTTGCAATGCTAGGGCAAGCTGAATTTACTATAAGGCAGAGACCGGCACGTCTCAGTCTCCAGTGTATTGAACAGGGCTCTGCGGCAGCGACGTCGATACTCCGACAGTATACGAGCTTATACTGCTCTCTTTTGCAACAAAGATTTGCCAAATGAGCGCGCTCTCGCGTAGCTAAACACACACACGCAACGCCAAAATGTGCATGTGTGTTTTGCCGGCCCCTGCTATAAGGTGACGTACTCAGCACAGCTGCAATCTTTCAAGGGGCCTTATTCGTTTGCTATCTCTTTCCAGCATATGACTCTCAGAGCAGCTGTCATCTATCTCAGAGAGCCAAAAGAGAGAGTTGAAAAGAATTATGGCCCCTCACCACAACGGAGTACGTCACCTTATAGTAAATTCACCTTGTCATCTTGTGTCATGAGCCGGCCAACTGGAGATACTCACCGATTCACACTTTCCTTAGTTCGGCTCGCGTCTGTGTAAAAATCACGGATGACTTCGTCCATCGCACAGGCCACAACCGTGGTTTAAGAGATATCGACTTGAAATTTGGAATGGAAGAGTTTTTTGGCCATACGGAAGTTTATTTGTAAGATGAACAACATCAGCCAAAAACTTTTCCGCCTGATCTGCGAAGTTTGGTCGAAATGGCTAACCGTTGGAGCGCGCTTTTTTAAGTGTATTAAAACTTTAGCACAAAGAAAGTTAGATTTGCTTTCTCGTTGGCAAAATATTACACTGTGCACCGGTGGCTATGGGCTGGTCGGTCCTGGGCTAAAGCCGATTCGACCAAATAAGTAGATTAAACCATTTCTTTACCTTTGTATAGGTTGGATTCAGGACCCAGAGGTTTCACACTCTTCAAATTTCTTTCTATGGCTTTTGTACCACAAATGAGAAGATGCGAGAAACTGTTCCAGCGCAGACCTAAAACTGTGCAACGAATTTCTGCATTGTGGCAATCCAGTTCGATATTCTCTTGAGACGCGAAAAATCATACTTGATTCACTGTAATGCTATCAATTGCATTTTACTATTAGTTGTCACTAGTTAGTTGTTAAATTTCAGTAAGAATTAATTTGACATACACAAGAATCGATAACAAATGTATATCGATTATACAAACAACCGGAAAGTGGCAACATCAGCACACTTCGATTAGGCAACCCTATTTCAGCGCAGTCAAATGTCTACTCAGACGCATTTCTGCCTACCGATGGCAAAGTAACGTAGGAGTAATCCATTATGTAATGGCAATTTGCGCCGCTGGGTGAAGACTTGCAAGCTGAGCAGAGACCATACCTTTATTACAGTGTTCCCCAGGCATAGCCTCGGGGGGGGCGAACACCCTAGGCAATTCACACCGAATGCTTGCTGAAGTCATGCATCACTGAGTGTCAAAGAGAGCGAGAAAGAGAGACAGACACATTTTCCGTCCTCGCTTTTTATGGAAATCTGCTTAATTAGTCGGAATTTACACGGTGAAGCAAACTTCATGATGTTTTTCAAAAAGCTCTGACTTGTAGAAAAGTGGTGAAGTGGTATCGCTTAGGTTAGGTTAGGTTGCGATGGCAGAAGCGGTGAAGCTTCTTCACTTAGGCCAATAAAGGCCCGTTGTGATACCATATAACCCCTAAATTATTTACTTTTAGACAGTAAAGGGTGGGTCTTCCCTTTTGAAACACTTAGAAAGTAGCAAAGTAGTCTCTATTTCAGAGACGGCTGAAATGTTAGGTAGAAAATGCTGACCAAGGGTGGCGAATCGTCTCCTACTGAGCGCTGGACAGTGGCAGCAAAGTTGCTGAACGCTTTCTTCTTCATCCATTGAGCAACAGCTTCTACAGTAGTCGTTATGGTTGATACCAAGTCTCGCGGCATGCCTGCCGATGAGACAGTAACCTGTGAGAATTCCTACGAGTGGGGAGGCTTTCTGCCTGTCTAGACGTAACAGCGTTAAGGTTCTTTTGAAGTTAAGAGTGGGCCAGGTTAGCCTAGAGCAGTGAAAGCCAATACAAATGCACAAAATACAACTACAAGAAATAGAAAGAGAAACCCGATTTTTGTTTGTTTGTGTGTGTGGTCATTGCTGTCTCAAGCACACGCGTGCGAGCGCTCAGGCAACATTGTTGTTGCTTTTTAATTTGCCAGAGACATAGGAGAGAGAGAAGAGAGAGTCACATATGATGTTATTGTTGCAGGTCTGCATGCGCCAACAAAAAAACCTTCGTTCGGAAAGAAACAGAGGAGAGCACTCATATGAAATTGTTTTTATTTTGTGTATTTGTATAATGCCGCGTTTGTATATGCCTTAGCGCAAAGCAAAAACAAATGCGTGGCTTGCGGAATAGGCTTGGGCACCCCTGAGAGATTTCACAGGTGTGGATTGATCTCCATCGGTTTGTGGCCATCTTGTAGTTAGTTTACCTTATTTTAATTTACATGTTGCAAAAAAGGAACTGGACAGTAGTGCCAAGTCTAGCGATCCTGTCGGTTATCTCGTTGCCTTCAATGTTGCGGTGTCCAGGCACCCACATAAGAAGTATTTTAACATGCTGAGCCATCTCATTCAGAGATTTGCGGCACTCAGTAAGTGTTTTAGAATTGCTTTTAATGCAGCTCGACTGTCTGAAAAGATAAATACATTTCCTTCCTTGACCACGAGTTCTCTTAGATGGTTGGTAGCCTCCTGGATAGCTACAAGCTCCGCCTGAAAGACGCTACAATGGTCGTAGGTCTATACGTAGTTCTGGACTGAAAACTCTGCCTCCCACCTGGCTTTCCAATTTTGAGCCATCTGTGTAGATGTTTATGCCATTTGGTTTGCCATGGGAAAGCGAGTTCCAATCCAAACGACTTGGTATTATGACCTCATACATAGTATCAAAGGCTAAAGTGGGTATGCAATAATCAATATTTGTTGGTGTCGCTATTTGAGTGACCATGGGAGCCTTCACGAAAGGTAGCAGTTTCTCTAAGCCTAATAGCAGTATTGCTAGCTATTTCTCTGGCTGCTAGATCTAGGGGTATTAGGTGTAACATAATGTTAAGGGCGTCTGTAGGAGTAGTACGCAACTGGTTTGTCCCTTCTGCACATTGCTCTGCCAGTACTATTGTGGTTTGGGTGGGATTTATTAAGAATTGTTGGGAGAGCAATTCGTTGTGCTGCCTTACAGGTAGCATTTCGGTCTCCTGGTGTAGGTGGTCTGGGTGGTGACATCATGTGCCATCCTGTTGCCACTCAGAGGGCCGCATTTTGCACTGTTTGCAGGTTCCTCCATTGTGTGTCGCTGATGGATGGAGACCATATGGGAGCTGCATAGCTCAGTAGCGACCTGCCAATGGCTTTAAGAACCTTGTTCCTGCTCCTTGTGTTTCTAGCCGCCCCTTCTGCGTGCTTGGCGAAAACATATAGGGAGTCAAACGTGACCCCGTCATTGTTATTGCATTTTCTGTGAATTTTTTGAAAATTTATAAACTTTTATTAAACTGTCAAACAATAAAATATAGAAAATCCCTTTCAATAAAATGTGGTGGATGGCCCTACCTCTGAAACAAACAAACACACAATAGACACCAATGGGTTTCCATCCCTATTTAAAGTATATCCATTTGCATACACATTTACTTGTATATTTAATAATGATGTCCTTTTGTCTTGGTTTCTTTCTACACCACAGGTAGACCAGCATACGAACATGTTGCACAACAATGCTCCTTGGCTTCCACCTCATCAGCCAACGGCACAGCCGCCGCAGCAGCCTCCGCAGCAGCCCCCGCAGCAGCCCCCGCAGCAGCCACCGCAGCAGCCTCCGCAGCAGCAGCAACAACAGCAGGCAGCTCCTCCTCAGCAACAGCAGCAGCAGCCACAGCTTTATGGCAATCATATGTACCCGCAACAGCAGCCACAAGCTCAATATTGGCCAGAGGAGCAAATGCATCAAGCTCCACCTCAAGCTCAAGCTCCACCTCAGCAGCAGCAGCAGCAGCAGCATCCGCAGGGGCTAAATTATAACAACTATTTTGTGGCTCAACCTGCTCCGCAACCACCACAGCAGCAGCAGCAGCAGCAACAGCAGCAGCAACAGCAGCAGCAACCGCAGCAGCAACAGCAGCAACAACCGCAGCAACAACAGCAGCAACAACCCCAGCAGCAACAACAGCTGCATCCTCAGCAACAACAGCAGTTGTTCTATCAACCTCCGCTACCGGATGCTCAACACTTGCAGACTTTGGATTCGTTTGATAATAACAATAGCGGGAGCAAGAATGATGGCTGGGGCGATTGGGGTGATTGGAATGAAAGTGGCAATAGCAGCAACAACAACAACAACCTGAGCCAACATCATGAATCCCTGCTAGAGCCTCTGAACTTAAACCCATCCAGCATGATGGATGATTCTTTTAATGTACGTACCCAAGACAGTTGGCAAGCCTTTGGCAACAACAACAACAACATTGCAGTGCAGCAGCCGCTGCCGTTGACGCCAGCGGAACTGGGCCAGGAACCGGAACTGGACGCCATTGTGCCACCGCGTGCCTTTCAAAATCATCCATTAATGGCAGTAGGATTAGGAGTGGAGGGTTCAGTTGTCTTGGCGCCACCTATCAACTTGAAAGAGAGTGTGGTCATTGGTGGTAATCCCTTTAAGCGTTCCATTGGGCCCAGCAAAAGAGTGAATATACTGGCCACGCCTGCAGGACCAGCACCAACACCACCACCACCAGCAGCAGCTGCACCACCACCACCACCACCAGAAGCCATGTTTGGCCTGCCTCCTCCCGCCCCCTATGGCCAACTACTGATACCACCTCCAACTGTAGAGCCCATCCAACCGGATTTAACTTCTTCTGATTTAATCTATGAGAATCAAGAGGTGTTGCTATCGGCACCCAATGATGAGCGTGCTCAATATTTGCAGACTAGCCATCTATCCGAACAACAACCCGAAGAGGAGGATGATGGTGAGGCCAACTGGGAGGCAGATAGTCTGTCCCCGCCACCAGGGCTCTCACGTCTGGTGCTGGGACAGCCGGAGCTGGAGCAGCAGCGTCTGGTGACCGGCACGGAGCAACCATCATCAGTCACCACCAGTTTGAATGTGACGCAGGCTTTGCATATGGAAGAGAGACAAGCCGATGGTGAGGATACCTCAGAGGGTGAGCAGCCGGCTGCGCGTACACCGCCACGTCGTGTAGTCACCGGAGTGGAGACCACTGTCGTTTCCCTTAGAGAGCAGCGTGAAGTGGTGCTGGATGGAGAGAATCTGGAGGATCAGGAGGCACCACCAAGTGCACCCACTGCAGTTGCTGCTGCTGCTGCCACGGGAGCCAATCTAGAGCTATTGTTGCCCGTTGAAACTGAGCTTAATGCGGCACCAACGCCGCCCGTGGCCTCCAGTTCCACTCATCATCATCATCAACAGCAGCAGCAGCAGCCGCGTGCGGAAAAGAAGCGTTCGACGCCGCAACAACAACAACAGCAGCTACCACAAGTGCGTGCCAAGCCGCGACATAATCCCTCCCTAGAACTAGAATCGGAGGATGAGTCCGATGAACTGCTGCAGCTTAGCGAACGGGAAAGAGATCGACGAAGGGATCGCGATCAAAACGAAGAGAGACGTGGTGCTCCACGACGTGGCCATTACAATAACTACGATGGCGAAACGGAGGATTCGGTGCGACATGGTGATAGCAAACGACGCAGTCATGGACAACGTCGTCGCGCCCCGGAACCGGAACAGGAAAGGGAGCGCAATTGGCGTCGACGTTCACAGAAATATCACAGTGGAGGCGAGGAGCAGGATCGCTATGAGCCCACCAGCAGGCGGGGCTATGGCAACAATAGCAACTATGAGTCGGATGGCAATGATCTAGAGCTGGAAGGTGGTGAACTGGGTGTGGACGGTCCCAGTAGCGCGGGCGGACGCAGCAGCAAGGCCAGTCGCCAGAGACGCAGTGGCAATGCGGCAGAAGATGATTACGAAGCTGCTGGTGGTGGTGGTGGTGGTGGTGGTGGTGGTCACTATCGTCGTGGTAAGCACCACGAGAAATCCACACGCTCGGGACGTCGCAGTCATGAGGCCCAAGAACGTTCACGCGGCGGTGCCAGCGGTCGCTTGGATGATAGCACCTTGGAGCGAGAGCGAAGACGTCGGCATCAGGATCAACGACACTGGGACGGCTATGAGGAATATAGACGCAAATCCTCTCGCAACAGCGATTTGGAGAAGGAGCGCACCAATGGCGGCGGCGGCGGCGGGGGCGGTGGCGCATTGGGCCCCAACACAGCCGGTGGCAGCAAACGTCGCAACTTTGATCAATATGGCAATGCTGCTGCTGCCTACGATCCCTATAACATGTACGAACAAATGTCCCGCAATCCTCATGCCTATGCCGATATGTATGCCAAGTTTTATGGACAAATGATTAACTCCATGACGGCAGCTGTTAATGCGGCAGCCAAAGTGGGTGGTACTCCAAGTGCGGCCGTAGCACCGCATCTTCATGGTCATAATGCAGGACTGGAGGCCACTGTACCGGCTGTGGGAAATGAGTCTGCCTTGATGAGAGAACGAGAGCGGTAAGTTGAAATTGCAGCAGCCTTCTTAACTCCCCCCCTCCCCACACAAACCTAACGGACTTGCAGATGAGGTACAGGTCTAAAATTTAACCAAATTCCCTACACTGATTCAAAGCTGTATTGAACCAGCAACAACTGGCTGAAACCACTGATACCCTTGTTCCACGGGCACACTCTAGAGGACATTCTTTGAAAGATGTCAAATGACCTGTCATAAGAGATAAATGTTCATGCGGCTCATCATGTCATTGTCTCAACATTTAGCTTTTTTTTTCCCGCAAAAAGGCTAGATTTTCTATCGACTCTCAAGTGTCAGCAAGAGAGTGTTTTAGCACAGTGGGAGAAGTTTATGCCTTCTTTTTTAAAGAATAAAGAACATTTTTCATGAATGAATCCCAAACCTGGAGAGCATGCTGGCTGCTTCACATGTCGAAGGTCAAACAAAGAAATTTAATCAGTCAGTGGAACAAACGAAAAACGGACACTTTTTGAATGTTTGCCCGTGGAACCAGTGTATAATAAAACAAACAAAAAATTGTTAAATAAATGTGTTCACTTAAAGTGTGTTGGTTCACTGTAGCCTTAGATCTATGTATCTCTGCAAGCCTATGGGTTTCACTCTTCGTTAAGCCGAAGATAATTTAATTTCTCTAACTTTGTTGATTTTGTAGTTTTCTTTTAACTGTTGTTTTTTAATATTTTTTGTTAACTCCCTGGGCATGTAGAGTCACTCATCCAATACACTTTCTCTCTCCTGTTGCTCTCTCTTTTTCTCTTGTTCCTTGCCGTAGAATTCTTCACTTTTGTTTAGTGTATTTGCTAATACAACAACAAAAACATTAAACAATGTTTGAATTAACTGTGTTTGCTAACATTTTGGTCCTCCTCTTTACCTTTCCCCCGCCCCCAGTCACCTGAAATTGTACTAAAAATGCTAATTGTAGTTGAGAGAGGTTTTCTCTGTGTGCGTGCGTGCGTGCTTGCGTGCGTGTGTGTGTTACCGTTTCAACTCTCGCTTGCTCTCGCTCCTAGCCCCCTCCACCCCTCATGTATATGACACCTTGTGTTGTTTTCTACTAAAAATAATCCAACAATTATTTGTTTCTAACCTACAAAAAACAATCAAATCAAAACCAAATATCGAACCACACACGATACGCCTTGTGCTTCCCCTCACTTCTTTAGGTATACACACGCATACATAACCCAAGCCAATGAATATCATCGTCATCATTACAACAACTATGCGGATCTGCTTAACTCCAGCCTGATTGATGATAGCGCCAGTCTATATGGCACCGAGTCCCATCACAGCAACAGTCGACGCTTGGCCTTTGGTTTAACCAGTGCCAGATCCCTCAGCAATCTCAGCAATGGAGATGGAGGCAATGGACGCAATTCACGATGCGGCGTTGGCGGCGGCTATGCTGGCTCCGAGTGCGGTCATGATATCAGGTGGTCATCCAACATATACAACAACAACAAATACAAAAAAAAAAAAAAAGATTATCTGTATCAACTCTGCCGTCTGTCCAATTCTAAATTTACTGATCCACATCAAACGCTCTTTCGATCTTGATCTCTGTCTCTGTCTGTCACAAGTGTCCTTTCAATCAAACCTAAAAACTTTCTCATATCCCAAACAAATGTCTTTCGCTTTATCTACTGATCTGTGATTCTACATTAACTATGCTTTGGTTGTCAGGCTTCTTCTATAGATATTGCGTGGGTTAAGCGGAATTAACCGACTTTTTTTTTGTTAATATTTTCCAAAGGGCGGGATTTTGAGCCTAAAACCGTAAAAAAAAAGAAAACAGTTTCTCTCCCCTTATGACCAAAGAGAATCAGAGAGCCATGAGTTGAACCGTTTTTGTCTCCCCCCTATTTAAAGTATCGCAGAGAAGCGAAACTGTTGAGCGAATGTTGCGAGAGTGCAACGAATTACTTAGGTCAGAGCAAGATATACTTGCAGATCTCTGATCCATAATTTGAAGTTAGCAGTTTAAATAATTTCTGAGATATGGCTGCGAACCAGCTTTGAATTGATTACAAGACAATTGCAGCGCCAACTATCGAATCGAAATATTAATATAAATCATACAAGCATCCCACTAAAATATACAGTTTTTCTGTACTTTGAACCATCGATGAACCATGAATCGAATCTTCTAAATCAGCTGTGGGACGCCCTTGCTTTCATTGCTTCGAGATTTGTTTTCGGCAAATGGCGCCAGTCAGTCTCTTAATAAACTGCGTCGTAATTAACTCGCTTCAAATTGCGAGCAACAACAAAGTCCACGCGAATCAGAGCACGGTGCCTACAAGACGCGCACACAGACGGCGAAACAAGTGCATTTTGGGCGATCGGGACTCGCTGATAACGGCTAGATGGCCGCTGTTCTAGATGTATGACCCTTTAAACCTGAAACTGAATGTAAACAACAATTACTTCAACCACTTTTTTAACCTTTTATTTACATTTCTTGATATTTTTACATAAAACGAATAAATCTACTGAAGAACCATTGTGCAAATGATATCCAAGTTCGGGACATAACGACTTTAAGAAGAAGAAAAAACCAATAGTGAAGGAGACCAAAGGCGGCTTATAATTAATACCAACAATAAATTGTAGATATAACAAATAGTTTGGTTAATTAAATGTGTAAATCGGAGGTGTTCCAGAAATCTCTAGAGATTTTGGTATAAACGCTTGCATTTCGAATTAAAACTACCTGACCTTATATTTGAAGTGCCACAAATATGCCCGGCTACTAGATAAGATGACAAAAGTTGGGCGATTTGAAACCGACTGCTCAAGGTCAAGTAGATTTAATGCGTACGGTTTTACCGACCTATGATCTAGTAGCCGTCCTTATTCCTATCATTTCACATATAAAGTTCTCCTAGTTTAGTTCCGAATCAAATCGTTTGTACGAAAATCTCTAGAGATTTCTGGAACACACCCGAATGTGTTCTTTTTAACCAGTTTTGCTTAAAATTCTTCAAAAATAGTGGCAAAAATGTTTCAACGAAGTTCGATAAGTTTTTTAACAGGTACCTGAACCAAACCCAACCCCTAGACTTCACGATAGATTTGAACCAGTGTTGCCAATTTAGCTTTAGACTGGAATTTAAGCTCTTTTGAAAATGAATTTTTAATTTTTTAGTTGTTACGAACATGTGACAATATTCAGCTATTTAGCCTGTTCCCGTTTTCGATTTCGATCAAATCATGCGGAATCGGAATTGTTAAATGTTCTCGCTTTCAAAAACCTACTGTGTTATTCAACTTTTAACTTCAGAACCCCATTTACCTTCATTCCCTTCATGCCCTCTTGTAGAGTAAAAGATTCACCTGAATATTCTTTAATCGTTTCTTAGAAATCACATCTCTTACCAATTCCGATCAATCGAATACGGAAACAGGAACAGGCCTGAATATAATAACTTCCTGTTGCCGTTTTCATGTTTATGCAGAATCAGAATTAATAAATGCCTCCAAGTGTCTTTTAATTTTAATTTTAATTTCATATTTCCGTTTATCTTTGACATTTTGTTGGCAAAATGTTTTAACCATCTTTTACCAATTGCGATTGTTCGAATTCGGTTTTTTGCTGTAAAGAATTTAGGGAATTCCCAAGCGATGGCATAAGAAGGCAGCTGCTGACTTGCAACCTTCTTCTTCTAATTCAAATCCCGAGTGGGACATAGGGCATCAACTACTCTTGTTGATTCCTTGCTTTCCATCTGTCTACCGACAGTCCTCCTCCAAGTTTCTTTGGGTCTGCCTGGTGTCCGCCCGACTCCGTCCAACTACCTTGCAATGTGTGTCCTATCCAACTCCATTTCATTCTGCGTATTATCATGTCGACACTATTCATATTCGCTCGTCTGAGTGCTCGGAATTCCGTATTCTGTCAGACCAGAATATGCAGAATATGAGTCGCAGTCAAGGGTTTACAAATGTTTGGAGTTTTGACATTATGGAAGTTGTAATTTTTCAAGTGGAAGAACTGTATAGGAGCACTGGCATTACATTGGACTTGAAAAAGCCTGATTTTGAGCCAGTGGAGCCAGCCAAAGGTACCTTTAGCCTTTTGCAGACGCGAGTCCACATCGAGTTCCGTCCCTCCATCAACAGCGACTTCGCCACCCAGTTGGCTGTTCGTCCAATACCAAAGCCTGGGGATTGTTCGGAACGAATGCTGAACGTTTTCGTCTTTGTCGTGTTGATTTTGAGGCCTGCCGCTTTAGCTGACTTGCAGTAGAAAGGCACAAACCGCTGATGATGGGACCAGGAGCTTCCTGAAACAGCTTTACAGTCTAACAGCCTACTTTGTGTTGTCGTGTATTCCTGTTTTAGAGTTATATGCAAACATAACATGACCTTGAGCCTGCTTAAACTTACGAGTTTTTTTTAAATTATCTTTTTTAGCTATTTTATATTACTCTTGCCCATTTTTAGCTTTATTTAACAGTTGATTTAGCTACTTTTGGGCTTCAACGACTGAAACTACTGCACAATTTTAGGAATCTCTGTTAAAAATCTTATTCTTAAGGTTTGGTTTGCAGGCTCCACTTGGTAGAAGGGTGCGATTTCTCAACTTGTATGGCGACACCCAGCTGATTGGTTGATTCTAAATTGCTTCCAAATTGAATGTCAACTAAAGGGTTTCTTCTCTTGCATCTTTGTTCCACCTGTACAAACATATCATTCCATTCCAATTTAACCAAGGGGGACTTCTTAGGTGACTCTGAGATGACTTTACTTCTTTTGGCTGTGCGCTGCTTTCTTTTCTCTACCTGCCCTCTTCGCCCTTGAGTTTTTGGCCGCATGCAGTGACAAGTTTTAACTTTATTTTTCGCATGAAATTTCTTTTCTAGATTTCTCATCATTTTCCCTATTCCATCCCATGCTTGTTTATTAATCCATTGGTTCAATCAAATCCACAGAGCTGGCGTTTCTAGCAGCACTTTTGGTGCAGCCTCTGTGTCCGAGATACAGACCGCTTCACCTTATGTGGCGCCCACACCAACAACATCAACGGCGACGGCGACGAGCAGCACAGCTGTGGCCCGACCGCCAAGACGACGCACCCCGCTTCTATTTAATCGACCCCATTTGGTGGCCTCCTATGCCATGAGTCTGCTGCTAAAGGTTAAACCCAAGTATGCGGGACGTGGCCGTCTGCGCAATGATGTGGAGGTGGCAGCACCACGCATTAAGGATGCCACTAGTAGCCTGCTACGCTCGTATCCGGGTCCTTTGCAGGGACGTAAATTGCACAAGGATAAGATCATTAGTTTCTGTAAGGAGCAGATACGTTTGGGTCCCACCCGGGGCTGTACGCTGCTGTATGCCACACAAAAGAAGCCGCAGGGTAGTGTGGAAAAGTATCGTGCGTCGCATGCTTTGATGTGGCATCTATTGATACTGCTGTTGCGTCAGAATGGGGTGAGTTGAGAATTGCAGTTGGTTAGTTTTAAAACTAATCCGTACCCTTTTTTAGTACATTGCGGACACGGATGTGGGTGATTTGTTGCTGGAGAATCAACAGGAGTATCCCTATGCACCGCCTGAGGTCGATGCTGAGACAGTAGATGCAGAGGCAGAGCCCACGGTTGAGGTTAAGGCTGTAGACTCGGAAGAGGAGGCTATAAGTGAGCCAGGTACTGCCCAGGAGGAGGGAAACACAGTGACTGCTACTGCTACTGCAGCTAACCCTACTGCAGCCATGTCCGAACAGGCGGCCACTGATAAATTCCGTAGCTATGTGCTGCGTGGTAATGTGGAGGAGGCGCTGCAATGGGCCACCGATAATAATCTGTGGACGCATGCCTTTTTCTTGGCTCTATACGAGGATCGCTATGCCCTGACCGATGTGGCACAAAAGTTTCTTAATCGCGCCATCAAGGCCAATGATCCGCTGCAGACGCTCTACCAAATGAAGAGCTGTCACACTCCGGCCTGTGTTAGCCAGTTAAGGGATGAGCAGTGGGGCGACTGGCGCTCCCATCTCTCCATACTGGTGACAAACAAGTCACGCCAGCCGGAATACGATCGCAGCTCGGTGGTGGCTCTGGGTGATACACTGTTTCAGCGTGGGGACATCTATGCGGCACATTTCTGTTATCTGGTGGCCCAGGAGGAGTTCGGACGCTACGATAGCTCAGCCACCGAGCAGACCACACTCACCGCCAATGTGCCTAGGTAGGACTTAAGAATTTGGTTTGGACAAACTCTCGATTAATCTGAAATCTTAATCTCTTGCAGACTCATCCTGTTGGGCGCCTCACACTACAAGCACTTCAATGAGTTTGCCAGCAACGAGGCCATCATTATGACCGAGATTTATGAGTATGCACGGTCCCTGTTCGATCAGAAGTTTAGCATAGCCAATTTCCAGCATTACAAGTTTCTGTTGGCCACCCGCATACTGGACTATGGCCAACATTTTCGTTGTACCAACTATTTGGAGCAGATTGCAAGACATATTGAGCTCAAGCCTGAGATCTATGACGGCGATTTCATTCAAAGGGTGAGTGGAGGAATCTAACCCAATTTTCAACTGGAAATGATTTATAATTGAACCTTCTCTAGGTTTGCGGTCTGGCCGAACGTTTGCGCTTTCATGATCCCATACTGATCAATCGTGTATCCTTTGCCAGTCCACCAAATGCCACGAATGGTAGCGGCAACAGCAGCAGTGGCGGCAAGACAGACAGCTCGGCGTCCGAGGAGAAAGCCTGGCTGCGTCAGCTACGTGCATTGGCTGATGTGGTACATAACTTGAGAAACCATTTAAAGCTTATTTCTAAAACAGTTTCTACCCTTTGTAGCCACTTCAGCAAGAGCAACTGCAGCAACAGCAGCAGCAGGAGCAGCAGCAACAGAGCGACATTGACCAACAATTTGCGGAGGTGAACAAACAATTTCGTGAACTCAATATGCAATATGATGGTCAAAACCTAGAGGATACTCTGCATCTGGCCAAGGATACAGCCGCTCTAGCTGAGTTTCAGCAGCCTCCACAGCAAATGCTAATGTCGGAGCCACTACCAACAGCAACATCAACAACATCACTGCAGCAACAGCAGCAGGAGTACTATGAGCCAACACCGCCAGCATCAATGACAACCAATGAGCAACAACCTCCCACTGATCCATATGCAGCACAAATGCAACAGCATGTGTCTCCTACCATGTACTACGATCCCAATGCAGCCCAACAGCAGCAGCAGCATCAGCAGCAGCAGCAACAGTCGCAGTATGGTCACATAGAGCCGGCCAATGAAGCATATGCTGCACAGCTGCAGCAGCAGCAGCAGCAGCCACAGGATCACCAGCCAACGCTCTATGGCCAGGCACCTGCAGCGACTACGGGTTATGACTATTGGCCGGGCACACAACAGCCGCCTTATGGCGATGAGGTAGGTGAAGAATCTTAAAGTTTAACACATCTAAGTTTGTGGGCGGTCAGGGAATCAAACCGAAAATGAAAAATAACCTAAATCAGTCAAATCAAATAAAATCATAAAATCATATGTTAATAAAGTGCTTAGTCGTAAAAACGAAATTTTTTACCGATAGGAGTTACATCTTCAAATTTTTTGCCGGCTCTTGTTCTCGTTATGTTGGTACATAACTTTAAAACAGGGACACACCACACCACAAAGGAGGTTAGTTGACCGAACAGCTGTTTCAATGGTATCTCAACCATATCATCAGCGGTCTTCACCTGGTAGCACAATCAGAAAACAACTCCCTCCTCATGCCTGAGATGACATAATCGCTTGGGAACTCCAATGCGATTCAACAGCAAAAACATACAACGAGCCAGAGCCGCGCTGTCTGTGGCCTTTGTACGTGTGTTTGGAGTTACTTTTTTAAGTATACTCGTATAAGTCATTTTGATAAGATCAAGTTGTTATTTTAGTATTTTGAGTTACAGATCAATACTTATTCAGACTTCTCAAGATTTATGTTGTTTTGTTGGCTCTTTTAAAAAATTTTTTTGGTGTTATTCAATATTTTCAAGTAACAACCGTGCGTGTAATGCTCTTTACAACTCAATTCCACTTTCGCAAAAATCTTCTGATTTAAAAACTGTTTTTAAACAATCGTGCGACTTTCTTTAGAGCAATGATGTCCAAAATGTCAAAAGCCTATCCCATGGGATAGGAACTCATAATTCTGCCGGCGTCGCAGCCGTCACACGTATAGAGAGAGAGAATATGTGTGTTCTATAACAGGGTTCCCAAGAAGAGAGCGCGAAAATCTCTAACCAAGGATGTAAACCGGTCCTGAACCGAACCCCAAAGGGTTCCTCTAACCGGACCATCAACCGAACCCTTCAAATATTTGAGCCCCCGAACCGAGCCCCTGTATACAAAAAAAAAGGTTCAGTTCAAACAATCATTTATGTCAATTTCTTAAGATCTTTTCTGGTTTTCCCAATATTATTACCGAAAAAAACTATTTTATAGTATAGTACAACATCGCTTCAGTAATTTAAAGTAATTAAAAATGCTTTTTAAAAATCCAATCCATATTGCGATTTCGAGAAGAAAGAAAAACATAAGTGAAGTCGGAAAAGGAAAAAGCAAATACATGTGGTAGATCATTTTAACAAGAATCGCTCTCACGAGTTCTTTTTAAGCTCTTTTGAAGATTAAATTCATGTCCGATTTAAAGAAGAATCGGAAATGACTCAGGGATACATGCTGAAAACGTGATTTATTGAAATACGACTAGAAAAAGATTCGCAAATGATTGGAAATATGACTCGAAATTTTGTCAAAACTGATGAGAAAAACGGGCTATAAACGACTTTTTACGTAGATTCTCGTCTTATGCACCATATTCTCCCGACAAAATATCATTTATGACTATTTTAATCAGACGGAGGACTCAAAAAAAAGACTCAAATGTTATCGGAAACTTCATAAAATGCGGGCTGGTTATGTATGTAGGAGAGGCTTCCAAAATTCAAAGACCAGACACTTTTCAAAGACTTTTTAGAACACCTAAGGAATGTGGTCCAATCGACTTGACGACTCATATACATAGCTTGGTAATCTGGACGCGTTCTCCTGATCAAATATATGTCTAAATTTTGACCAAATGTTGAGGAATAATTAATCAGTCAACTATTTAACCACCTATGAACCCAGACTCGAACCAAAACCTAGGGCTCGATTAGTACAGGAACCGGTCCGCGCACCGAACCTTAGACTTTACCACGGGTTCGAACCCCCGGACCTTCACCAAAATTGTACAGGTTTACAGCCTTGTCTCTAGCACATAGTGATGCATGACTTCGGTGAGAATTGGCATTCGGTGAGAATTGGCATTCGGTGAGAATTGGCGAGTATGTTAGGCCCCAAGGGCTATGGGTGGCGAACTCTGTTCTATAAATAGCACGCTCGGCGGCTTGCTCTCTTACGTTGCGCGTGACTTTTTGTTCTCTCACGAGGCATTTGTTCGTTTGTTTGTTGCTCATGTTGCAATGTCAACATGTTTACTTCGTGTTTCGCTGCTACGCACACAATCCCAATGCTTGTATGTGTGGGTGTGTGGACACCACTTCCTTAGAGCTATGTTTTAAATTCCACTTTCGCAAAAGTTGTGTGATTTAAAACCTGTTTTGCGCCAAATTTTGTCAACAAATCACAAATCTTTTGCGAAAGTAGAAAAACTTTCAACAGTAAATTGAGAGAACTTATAGAAAGTCGGTTATTCCTATCGGTTTGAATCTCAGGTAGGACAGGTTTGTACCCTTTAGTTGATTTATTGTTTTTGTGGTTGGGATTCGTTCTGAACTATTGGCTAAGGAAGAAAATATACCAAATCAAATGACATTTGCTAACATTTCTAATCGTACACAACCAACTGGAATGCAGCTTTCGCATATGGAGAGCAATGAGATTTTAAATGAAAATCCAACAGCAGCTGCAGCCGCAGCAACAGGCACAACTGAAGAAGAGCAGTTACAGACACCGGCAGCACCACAGCAACAACAGCAACAGCAGCAAAGGAACACCAGCAGCAGCCTAACTAATAATAATCGCTTCAAGGCGAATGCCACAAAGCAAACCAATTTGTTGGATCCACACAAAAGTAAGGGAGCCTTACGCAAATTGCAATTTGGCAAGCCACCGCCACAGGCAATCCCGACAACTGCAACTGCAACCACAACTACGGCCAAGGCGTTTAATTTGAATGATGTAAGTAGCATAACTGCCTTAAATAAACGCAAAAAGCCGCCGCCTACTGCCAGCCTACAGCAATTGGCCACGCCCACACGTTTCATAGCCGCCAGGCCGACAACAGTAGCAGGAATAAAGCGCGTTAACTTTAATCTACCCTCGACCATAGACGAAACAGAGCTGGAACATGAAATGGAGTTGATGGCCGAGCCAAGTAGTAGCCATAGCCTGGCACTCTGTCGAAAGCCGATGCCTCACATAGTATTCAATGGCACCTATCCCATTGATATGCCCCTAAATAGCCAAAACTATGATCCGGAGGCCAATACAGATCGTACAGATATGCAACGTTATCGTTATATGCTGCAGGATTATGTTATCGATGAAGATGCCGAAGGTGAGGAATTGGAGGAAGATGATGAAGATGGAGATGAGGACTATGATGTTGATGAAGAAGATGATGATGATGATGAGGAGGAGGGAGAGGAGGACTATTATGCCTTCTCTAGCGGTAGTCAACCGCAACATGTTTGGTCTATGCAGGAACTGATAGCCAATCCAACCATACCCATTAACTACAAGAAAATGTGCTCCGAAGTGGAACAGAGCCTGAGTAAATTTGAGGCCTACTTGGATGCCAAAAAGCGTTCCACTGTGGTGCGAACCTTTGATATAGATGCACCCACCGGCAATACACACGACGAAGACGTCGTCGTCGGCTTGGCTCTTAGTGCCAAGAAGCAATTGTAAAAGAATCTCTCTCTCTCTGCTGCTGCTTTGGAGCCTACTGTACCTGCTGCGCGCGCGCTAACTCGCTCTCACTCTCACTTGTAGCCCTAGAATTTAAGCCACAACTTAAAGAATTTATACAAAAAAAGAAAAAAGAAAAGAAAGCCCTGAATTAGTTGATCCAAGTGTACATTGAGCTAGACTTTTGACTGCGCCAGTTTACTTTTTATTGATTGATTTTGTGTTCGTTATTTGAAATTTTGTTCTCTTTGTTGTTCATCTTAATCTTGATTAATTTGTATTAAGATTGCCGGAAATACTAATCCGTATTTGTAACTTTTGAACTTGGTTTAGCATCAGCAAGTGCGTCCAGCCATTTCAATGCCCAAATCAAAGAGCTATGAAGAGGATGAGAATGCGGCAGCAAAAGGTTCCATGATGGGTGACAAAGGCACGGCCAAATCAGCAGCGGCGGCAGCGGGTAAACCACCTACCGGAGCAGGTGATCTTGGGTAAGCCTATTGAAAATCCATAATCTCTTCAACTTTTCTTACTTTCTTGTCGTCCCCCCCCCCCACCCTTAGTGCACCAGGCAATCAAAATGCCGGTTGGTTTGGTGGCTTGTGGAACAAGCTATCATTGAAGCCCAAAAATCAAATGATCTTACCCGATGACAAAAATCCCACCATTGTCTGGGACAAAGAGCGCAAATGTTGGACAAATACGGCCGAGGGCAATTCAGAGGAAACGGAAAGCTTTAAACCGCCACCCAAAATGGCAGATTTGGGTTTGGGCTTGCCAAGTGTTGGGGCCGCCGGTCTACCCAGCATGCCAGCAGCTACTAATTTAATGCCACACATCAATACCAACACCGCCAGCCCTCTTGAACCACAATTATATGGCAGTGGTATGGAATATGCACCGATGGCTCATTCGCCAGTGCCAGAGATGTATGCTGCGGCGCCCTCCTCGCCAGCCCCAACAGCTGCTGCCTCAAATACTGTCCCAGCTGGTAATACTGCTGCTGGTGGTGGTGCTGGTACACAACCCAAGCTTCAATCGAACATGTTCAAAATGCAACGCAATCGCAGTAAGTGGAAGAGAAAGAGAGTATATAATGATTCGTTAACACAATTGAATTGAAGTTGAACCGAATGGATTTCAAATGCATTGGAAAGTTTTGTAATTACTGTAAAAGCAGCCAGCATTTTGTTAAATTTCTGATCACATTCGAGACTTTTTGGAGTCCTCAGTCTGATTCAAATAGTCATAAATGCACCGGAGAAAATGGGCGTGTTCAGCAGTATAATTGATCCCTGAGCAGGTATCATACAAAAATTATGCATCGAATAGTTTCTGCTGTTGGAGGGAGCAGTATCATCTTAAAGTTGCGTACTATTTCTTTGATACATGCTCCTGCATCATGATATCTCAAATTGGCTATTATGATGCCGCATCACTCAAGTTCAGTAGGAAGATTTTTACAAATTTGTACTTGATCAGGGAGCAAGTTGTTCTGCTAAAAACGGCCAATGGTACCCCCCAGCCGCGACTCTTTATGAAGAGTCGTTTATACCCCGTTATTCTGATCAGTTTCGACTCATTTTTGAGTCATTGGCGAGTCTTTTTCCAGTCGTTTTTTAATGAATCACATTATGAGCAAATGCACGAGTCACTTTCGAGTCTTCCTTAAATCGACTGACTGAGGACTCAAAAAAGGCTCGAATGTGATCAGGAATTCCATAAAATGCTGGCTGGGGAGGGCCTCCATGTTATCGATATTAGATAAGTAGAGAGAATCCCAGTTGCAATGGCATCGAAACTGCACACTTTCAATTGTCTTTTCTCGCAGTGTCAGCTTTTCTTTATACCTTGTAATGTTCTTTTAGAAAACTTGAACGATTCTTCCTATGTTCCCTGCTCTGGGATCTAAGAAATTTCTACAAATACTGCGCTTGAATTGAAATATCGTTTAGAAATTAACCTTCAAGTTTTTGCCGGCTCTAGGTCTCGTTATGTTTGTACATAACTTTAAAACAGGGACACACCACACCACAAAGAAGGTTAGTAAGTTGACCGTAGAGCTTAGTGTTATAGGCTAATCACACTGAACACAACATCACATCCTGAATGGAAATGCTTAATTACCATTTGCTAAGCCAACATTTTTATACCCTTGTAGAGGGTATATTAAAATTGTCCAGATGTTTGTAACGCATAGAACGAAGCATCTCCGACCACGTAAAGTAAATATATTCTTCATCAGCATGACGAGCTGAGTTGATATAGCCATGTCCGTCTGTCCGTCTGTTTCTATACGATCTCCTCCGTTAGTTTAAAAGCTATCTTAACCAAACTTTGCACGAAGTTTTTTGGTACAAATACGCTGCACATTTGTTGGAACCGGCCGGATCGGATGACTATATCATATAGCTGCCATAGGAACTATCGGTCGAAAAAGTAGTTTTAGTGGAAAAAACTTTTTTGTCTTCAACGCAAAACGTCCCCAATCCTCGTATTTCTAAGTTTTTTATGCTTTTACATAATTCCACCAAGTTTTATGAAAATCGGACAACTATATAGTATAGCTGCCATACAAAAGATATGGCTGAAGAAAATTCTTAGTAGGAAAATCTATTTTGTTTTCAATGCTATCGCTCCCAAACTTGTTACTGATCAATATTATATGCTACTACGCAATTCTGAAAAGTTTGATCCAAATCGGATGACTATAGCATATTGCTGCCAAAGGAACTATGGGTCGAAAAAGTAGTTTTAGTGGAAAAAACTTTTTTGTTTTCAACGCGAACGTCCCCAAACCTCGTATTTATTAGTTTTCTATGCTTTTACATAATTCCACCAAGTTTTAATAAAATCGGACAACTATATAGTAAAGCTGTCATACAAAAGATAGTTCTGAAAAAAAGTCTTAGTATGAAAAACTTTTTTGTTTTCGATGCTACCGCTCCCAAACTTGTTATTGGTCAATATTAAATGCTTCCACACAATTCTGCTAAGTTTGATCCAAATCGGATGACTCCAGAGTATGAATATTATCGGTTTCCATACATTATGGGGAGTTTGGTCAAAACTTGAATATATCATAAAGCTGCCATATAAGAAACCTGCAAGCAAATGGTCAAAGTAGTGGTGCCATCTATTGCTGAGTCTGCGAAATAACTCAGCTAACGAAGCTCGACGAAACTCATTTAATTTCGTAATTTATCAGGCCTGTTCCGGTTTTCACATTTTTTTTCGATTTCAAATGAAAACAATATCGAACGATTTCATTTAAGTTGTTCTGGTATTCGAACGATTTGCATTCAATTTGCAATTCGAATGTTTAATTTCCAAAATGTTCCCTTTGACTACTTTTCCACCTCAATATGCTGCAAACATATAAAAAACACACGGAAAAGTCATAGAAGTTAATAGTATTTTAATAAAGCTGTTTAAGGTGTTGTTTTTATATCAGAGCTCGCAAAAAACTGTTAACACTATCAGCGTGTCTGTGTAAAACTGTTCTGTTACAGACACAAAGAAAACAGGTTGCAAAAAGACACTTTCAATTCTGTTTTGCTCAATAGCTGTTTTCGCTCAACCAAAGATCGCTTTTTTCGTTTCTGTTTTGCTCATGTCTTTCACTGACCGTTTTGCCGAGAGCCGACTTTCAAAGTGTCTTCTACAAATGTAAGCGAGTTTGTGACTGGGATGCCATTGTGTGTGTGTGTGAGTGCGTTTATCTCAGTCAACGATCTTTGTACATATGTGGAGTATGGAGAAATTTATTATTATTAACCTATCAAATGAAATGCAGAAAATATTAGTTTTTGGTATTTATTATGTACATTGTACATATCGTACATAAGCCCACCGCCTACCACACGAACAAAACAAATAACACTTTTTGCTGACACTTTTTGTTTTATGCTCATTTGAAAACAGATTTTGCGTGAGCGCTCCCTCACAAGTGTCCCACTCAGTTGTTATTGGCAGACCGTCTCGTTTGTTTTGATCAACCGTAAATGCGAAACAGAAAACGCATGAGGAGGGAAAAAAAGTGCTTTGCTCAGTGAGAGACGGAGTCGACTTTGTTTTTTTCTGTTTTGTCAGTGGGCTGATCGCACTGAAAAAAGTGTTGAGGGTTATTTGCGAGCTCTGTTTTATTTTTAATGGAAACTTATTCGAATGTTTCAAGCGTACCATAAAAAAGTGAAAACCGGAACAGGTTGAACTAAAAATGTGATTTCGATTTGGCTGGCACAGAACAAAATTAAAGCTGTTCATAAAAATTATTTATTTTTATACAACAAATTTATTTTAAAAGAATGTGATATTGCAGAAAGTATCTAAATACAGTAAACATTGCAACAAAACTAATTTTAAGCCATTATTTTGACACCATTAAGTAAAAAAACGCATTTACTTTTGAATTTTTCTACTCCGAGCAATGTGAATTCAAATCGAGTAAATCTATCGAATTGTGGAAACCGGAACAGGTATCCAAATTGAATTCGAGCAAATTATGTGAAAGTTAAAACCGGAACAAGGGTATATAAACTTTGGTCGAGCCAAAGTTGTTAGCTTTCCTCTATTTTTTTTGTTTAAAACATATTAAAAGCTTTTAAATTGTCAGTTAGGGCTTGTTGCCAACAAGTTCACTTGCTGGTGGGCTGCACCTTAACATTTCATGAATTTCCCCCATTCATGGGTTGCACCCATTTTGTGAAATGATTCTGCAAAATGAGCATAGCATAAATGTAGTAATTAATGCAGTTTTTGTAGTATCTATCATTATGGCATTATGGAAAACGGGCTGCGTGCTCTCTTTGTTCTTGATCTTTGACTCTCTCCGCTCGCGCAACACAAGAACAATAAAACAAAATACGTGCTCTTTGAAACACATAAGCACATTTTGCTCCTTGGCAAGTGTTACAATTACAATTCGATCGAATGATCGCCAAAGGTCACCAGGGCGTGAGGACAGTTGATGAGCAACTGAACAACTGAGCAATGTCAGTGAAATGCGCTGTTCGCATTGAAAATGTGTGTAATTAGAAAGTTATTAAGAAATCAATTCAATTCTGTTGTTAGTTAAATTGAATCATTCCCTTAATCTCTGTTTCATTTCATTCGATTCTCTCTTTAGCACTAAAAAATTCCTATGTGGATGTGTTCAATCCCTCGGGTGCTCCCATGTCAGCGGCACCAGATAATGTGATGGCTCCCATGATGGCACCAGCTGCAATGCCTCCTGGTGGTTACTTTGTGCCCGGACAGTAGTAAGAGGAAAGAAACAAAAAAAGGCTTTAGAATGGAATGCCAACGAAAGTGAGTGTGTGCGTTTTTGGCATTAACATTTGAATTTTTTAAATACTTTTAAATATGTTTTGTGTTTATTTGCAGCACTTCGAGCTACGTAAAAATTCCCAACTAGTGCGCGTGCACACACATACACACACACACACACACTCTCTCACACACACACACACACAAAGTTTAATAATTTTAACCAATTTCCCCACGTACAACTGTCCCTTTTATGAATGTGTGTGTCGTCTTGCTCGTCTTCTCTATCTCTATCTATCTCTCTGTCTCTCTCTCCCTCGTCTGTTTTTGGTGTGCGCGCGTGTTTAAATACATTTAGCAATTTGTTAACAACAATTTATGTACGACTAGCAAAATATATGTAAATTTTCTCTATGTAATCTACCGTTCCCCGTCCCCCCGCCCCCCCTTTCCCATTTTCTGTTTATATACAAATATTATCTACTATATTCAGTTTTTTTTTTTTGTATGTTGCATAGTTTTTATTTGTTAGTTGTAAACGAAAAAACAAAAAAAGAAACCATAAAAACCATAAATCTTTAAAGACAGGCGATCATCATTTATTTTGTTCTTATTGTTGTCCGGGCATGTTTCAAAAACATTTATTTATATAAAAAATCTAGTTAATTTAATCAACAAATTGTATGTTAATAATGTTTATGGGGTGTGAATACATTTGAACTATTCCATCGATTCAAAATGCTTTTCTTCTTATTCTTTTCTGTCGCATAAATATTGAGAAATGCATTTGAATATATTATATATATGTTAATTTGTTACAACCGAAAAAAAAATTTTGTGTTTTGTTTAATTATTCTGATTATTATTATTATTATTATTTAGTATACAAATTATAAAAAAAAAGAAGAAAAAAAAACTGGTGCAGGCAAAACAAAATTAATTAGAAATATGTAAACAACTATTTTATGTATATGTGGGCAACAACAACAAAAGTTGATAATAAATTACTCGCTCTGTGCTAATAATGGTTACCAATTTTCCAACTACATTAAATAATTATATACACAACAACTCAACACAACACACACACAACACATTAGAAAGACGAAAGAAGAACCTAAACTTAACACTTAATTTAGCCTAAAATGGAAACCCAGAAAAAAAACATATAAACCAATTGAAAATTGTATCGACAAAATACAAAATGAAAAAAATTTATGTAAAAATATTAACAATTTTTTTGAAGTGTTTTCGTTTGTATTGAATTGGGAGGGGGGGGAGAAATTGGAAGGTTTATACTTTTTGACATGGTCTGTCATACTATGCTGCCCAAGGCAATCGGAAGCGACGCAATGTGCAAGGATTGCCCACCCTCTGTTTTTTTTTAACTAATTGAGCGAGTGATGCCATCCTGCCCTGAAACTAATTCAGGGCCCTTACTCCATCTATGTTTTGTGTGCTCTAGAGCAGCGGTGGGCTGTTCAAAATCAAACAGTAGGGCCAATGTATTTGCCTTTAAAGAGAAATACCCAAATTAAATTGCGTATTTTGTTGTTGGCACACCGAGACCATCGCGCATTTTATTGGACATTGCTTTTTAGGCAGAATAACAGGCTGTGTTCTATGTGTTCTTTCGACTGGGAATGGTGCCACTCGCATTAGATGATCAAAAAGGTCCTAAAAGCAAGGAGTAGAAACAAGATGCTGAAAGCAATATCATGCAGTTGCTGGGGCAAGAAGGAAACGATTGCTTTTGATGGACGTTGACGTACAATGCGCAGTATGTTCAAGTGGCCCATGCGACACCAAGCCTAAGCTTGTTACGCGCGAACCCCAGGCAACACATATTACACTGTGCAACACTAAAAAGTTGATAGGGTCGAGACCAAAAAATTCTGATAGGGTATGATGGTAGTACAAAAACCTTCGCTGGGTTTGGCCTGGTTAGCTGCCGTTTTCTTTTTATTGCATTTTGGAGTTTTCAGCTTCTGATTGGGATTCGCAACTCCAATCCGCGTAAATCATTTGGAATTTCGCTTTGACGTCTTAGAGGAAGTTGTTGCTCTTGGCTAAGCTTACAGAACATTCTTAAGTAGCAAGTCAAAAAAGTTACATCTTTATACTCAAAATTACAAAAATGTCAATAAATCATCATGTTTTTCCCTCTGTTTGTACTGTTTTTCAACTTTGTCTTGAAAACTGTAACGAATTTGACTAAGCAATGCAGGACAAAAACGTAGCTTGGACTTAAATAAACAAACGATTGGAACATATCAACTTCATTCGATTGGTCCTTCGTATAGTTACGGGCCCTTAAGCATGTAGAATTGGAACCAAAACTCGAAAAATTGTTCATTTTTGATACCAATTGGCTGACACAGTCAAAAATTTCGATTGTTTTGTATTAAATCAAGAAAATAGTAAGAAAAACAAAACTTAAAAACTGTAATTTAAAAAATTTAGTTTTTTTTAATTATTTACCGAAAATGTTCGTTTTTTCGAGTTTTTATGACAGTTGTACGTACTTGTGGGCCTATTACTATATAAAAGAGTAACTAAATGAAGTTGGTTCGTTCTAACGGTTTGTTTATTTTGGTCTAAGCTAAAACTTTGTACTGTATAACTTTGCCAAATCTGAAACGGGTTTTAAGTTGAAGTTGAAAAACTGTAGAAAAGTGGTGAAAACTTGGCTTTTTTGTCAACTTTTGTAATTTTGAGTATGAAGATGTAATTTTTTTCATTTGCAACAAAGAAATGATTTGTAGGTCAAACCAAGAGCAACAACTATGTTGAAGATTTAAAAGCGAAATTCAAAATAGTTTACGAGATATGGAATCGTTAGTCCTACTCTGAAGCTGCAAAGTTTAAAGTGCAATAAAAAGAAAACGGCAGCTAATCGGACTAAACCCAGACAGAGTTTTTATACTACCATCATAATCTTTCAGAATTTTTTGGTCTCGACGCTATCAACTTTTTTGAGTTCAAAAATGTGTCACAGTGTTATTAATCAATCTTTAAAACACTCCAAAGTTCCATTAGTGACACACAATGGAGGAAAAATTCAGCGCATAATCAGAGAGCATAACGTGCTACTCAACCAGCAATTCCTATTAAATAGCCCAAACCATGGTAGCAGCCGAGGATCCAAAACGGTTGGATTTGGTTTCTTCTATACGTACAAACTTCCCAGCCGTTGCAACAACAGCAAACCCCACACCAACCAACGACAACGCCCCTAAGGATTTCCAAGATTCTCCAATGGTCGTAGTAGAAAAATGAAAGGAAATAATCAAGTATGTATATGTAAAGCAGGTAGCGGGCTGACTTCTCAACACAATCAATGAGGATCAGGTCAAGCGCAACACAACAACTACATGTCGTAGCCCACCTTGCCTTACTTTAGTCAGCCCGGCTAGTCTAATTATAAAGATATCTGCACGAAATTTGGGTTACACTCATATTTTGGGCCGCCAAGGCGACTTACAAAGATTCGTTCAATTTAGATCGTTATTTTATATAGCTGCCATATAAACGATGTGGCCGATTTTGACTAACTTTGTTGCTTTTTAAACTATTGAACTGAAACTCAGTTAATACACGTATCTTTGGCTCCCAAAGTGTCCTACCAAATTTGGTTCAATTTGGACTATTATTTTATATAGCTGCCATATAACCGATCAGGCCGACTAGCATGAATTTAGCTGATTTTGCCGATATAATAAATGCAATATTTACAGATATTTATTAATTAAATATTTTTAATCATGAAATTCAGAATCTAAATGTAAAGAGTATTTATTCTCAATATCGGATCCATCCGAATCGGTATCGTCAGTATTATCATCATCAAAAAGAGGGTCCATACTACAACTTAATGTAAAAGAGGGAACGTCCAAAAGCGCAATGACATCCGTTACTGGTTGTTTAAGTTTATATTCGCAACATCTATAACTCCTCCAATTTTCATCAAGATCGGATGATAAATAGCCGAGTTAAAAAAATGTTGCATACTTTTCGTCTGTCTCACCTCAGGCACACAGGATGGCTATTAAACATTTCTATGCATGAGTAACGGGTATATCGAAGTCGGTTAGAGCCGACTTTAGCTTACGCTCTCGTTTTATTTTGCTTTTTGAATATTATCTTTAATTCAATCTCTGAGCACGTCGGCCCTTTTTTTTAAAAGTCAAGCTAATTATTGAAAATAAGGAAAAAATATAAGTTTTTAAACAAAAAATTGTAATCAAATAAAAATAATTTTTTTTTTCCTATTTTACAAATTTGTATTCTAAATTCATCCTTTAAAACAGGTATAAAAAAATTAAGCCTCTGTGTTTAGTGCTTTTTTTAGAGACATGCATTTAACTTTTCCCTTTTAGGCACTTTTTTCATTTTTTGAAAAGTTGAAAAATGAAATAGCTTGATCAATTCCTAGTTAAAGTGTATCAATAGAATTGCAAAATTCAACAACTCGATATTTCATTTTCGCAAGGAGTTTTTGGAAAACGAGCCACTGTGCGGCGGAGATATGACGCTTTTTTTCTGTCGGAGATATGCCGCGCGGAGGTATGTCGTTTGTAACATGGCGGAGAAAGCGTCGGAGAAGCGTCATATCATATTTGAAAGCGTCATATCTCCGACAGAAAAAAAGCGTCATATCGCCGACGGCAAAATGTACTGGTCGGAGATATGACGCTATGCCCCGTGGAGTAGGCTATCCGATAAGCCAGCTTGATCCTCGCTCAGTATGTTAAGTGCATTTTTTTTATAGTAGTAGTAGTAGTATGTTGTTTTTATTGTGTAAAGATAAAATATTGACAACATAGTGATTACAGATTATAGCTGGCTTTACAATAATGAAAACTGTAAGTGTTATACAACAATGGTTTATTTAAAACCGTCAGTTGATGCTATGTAGTATTATTTAAACAATTATAAATATAGGTACGTCTGAGAGTCGCCTTTCATTTGTGAAATGACGCCTTTCCGTCAATGAAGACGGCTCTACAGACTGTTTTAGAAAAAAAAGAAAACAAAATAGAACAAAATAAAATTTAAAAAAACTTAAAAGTATTCGTTTATAATTTGTCGCCGATATTTGGTGGCTTCTGCTAAAAATGCTGATAGGATGCGCCAATTTTCTCCGTTTAAAATGCTTTGGAGTTCAAACTCGTTTAAAGTGATGCGACGGAAGTGGAGATATCGCACCTCTCTAACACACATTTTCCGTCTCACGCATATTACAAAGGCTGCAGGTTTCATCCCAAGTCCCTTCTGTGTGGCCTAAAGTTTAATGCAATCATTTCGCACCTCGCTTTAAAATAAATGGTAATGCAGTTTGTTCCTAGGTTATCTTGAAAATAGTTTGATTGACCCAGGTTGTGAGTCAGCTTTTGATAAGTGGACCTTTCAGTGCTGTCTAGCTCGGTTAATAAAGATTTGACGCTCTTCTTCGCAAAGCATTCTTATGACTTCAGCTTGTGTATGACGCCATCCTTGTATATTATCCCAATCAAAGTAGTGGACCAGTCGTCAAAAAACTGAGCTTTCCCAAGAAGCAGTTGACTCTTTATTTGCTTAGGCAGTCTTTTCTCCGGCATGTTCACGACCTTGGCTACATAGTTGAAATGCAGTTGCAGTGTATACGTATACAGAGTTGGAAGGCCAGTTTCTATATAAATCGCGTAATTTGGCGTATTCTGCGGTAACTTGAAAACTTTTTTGATGAAAAACGTCAACAAGCGTTCAACATCGTCGAATCTAAGAAATCCCCAAATTTCAGCAGCATAACACATGATGCTTCTTACAGTTGCCTGGAACACCTTACATCTGCAACTTGGCTTCATGTAGCGTTTATAGCAATTTTTGCTTCTCCAAGTTTCCCTTTTATATGATCTGAGAAATTCATATTATCGGACACTGTGACGCCTAAATATTTGTAGGACCGCACATTCTCTAGCGTTCTTCCATTTATTTGCTATTTGTTTTTATATAATTTGATTCATTCGAAAAAAAACAAAAAAATATCTACATATCAAGAAAGGAAAAAAAATACAAATTTATCACTTAGATTGCAAAAAAAAGAGTGGTTTTCTCTAAATGATAAAATAGTGTACTTATTTTATTCTTATTCTGTAGGCTTCTTAGAACTAGTATATAAAAGAAAGTAGCCAAATCCATCAAGTTTTGACATTTTTATAAATATAAAACAAACTTAATCCAATTTTTAGTGTTAAATTATTTTGAAAAGTTGTCAAAACTCATATTCTCAGTACAGATGATCAAATGTTAAATGAAATACTTGTCTAGAGTAAGTTTTGCCAAGCTCAACCAGAAAGTGCTTTTGGAAACACCATATCTCTAGTGGATCAGCTTTGAAAATGACTTTAAAATGCAGAAAATGGCTAATTTTGGCCAAGCTTGCTAGAGCTTTCACTTTCAAGCAGGGATTAATACCGAAACCGGATCCGTGAACCGAAATAACCGGATTAATGCCTATTTTCAACAGTTGTTAATGGAAATGGTGACACCAGCTGACCCAGGAAGCAGTTTGGCTTATTCAACTTTGTATATATTTGCTTAACCTAAAAACTCTCATTTTCATTGAGCCTGTTATCTGTCTCGGAGCCCACATCGGAATCTTCCTCATCCTCATCCACATGCTCTGCAGCCAACAAATGATAAACATCGTGCGGTTCGGAATCTTCAGATTCTTCCTTTAGCTTCAACTTCTTGGCGGTTGCTGCTGGTCTGTTGTCTTTCGGCTGACTGTGCTTAGGCTCCTCTTCAAATTCTTCATCTTGTTTAAAAAAAAAACAACAACCAAACGTTAATAACACACCACAAATAACCTACCCCACTCACTTACCACTATCAACAATATCCCAGCCTGGGGGAGGATGTGGTGCGTAGCTAACAAAGATGGTGGGAAATTCTACAATTGTTTTGCCTGCCAGATTCTCGCGCAGAGTTTTGGCTGCACTCAGTGGATGGCAGCGTGCTCCACTGCGTCGTACTCCCTCAGCTCTGAGATATAAGCTCAATTGTCCAATGCCCACCTTTTGGTGAAGGGACAACAGTTTACGTTGCTCTCGAGCCGTCTCCTGCTGTTGCACATCCACATATTTGCTCAATAAAGCAGCCAGTGTTAAATCCTCATCACAGCGGGCATCTTCATATTTCACGGGCTCACCTTCGCCCACAAATAGCCATTCAATGCGCCAATAGAAACGTCCCAGCTTCCAGTCCAAGAACGTGGAATTCTTTTTATGGCGACTAAAGTTGGGTAATAACAGCTGCAGTTGTGTGCCACGTTTCTGGGCAGCCAAACGCATGCGATATTGGGGCACAGGTAAGTTACGCTGTTGATGTGTATAACGTTTGCTGGGATCATGTTGGCGATTCTCTGTATAGCGGGTGCACTCCTCTAGGAAGCAGTAGTCACTCATAAATTCTCTGCTGGTCATCTCGGCGAGTGGCACATATTTGGTACGATCTCGCACACCATCACAGTTGAGCTCACGCTTGTGGATTTGGACACAGGAGAGGCAACAGGTCTTAACTTCACACTTGGGACAGGCATAGCGGGCTTCTTGGGCGGCGCACACCTCGCACAGGCCCAGACGCATGGAGCTGTGGAGGCAGTGACAATGATTAAAAAGGCCAGAGAGCAAAACTTTAATATTTACCTGGCAATGGTTGTTTTGGATTCTGTCATATTCCGAAATTCAAATTGTGTGTTTCCTTTCTACTTCTTACCTACAGCTGTTTGGCCTCATGTTTTGATCGTATAAGCATGTTGCTCAACACTGGTGGCCGGAGTGCAGCCGATATCGTTATCGTAGTTTTTGGATCGACTATTTTTGGTATTAGTGCGACCACGTTTTTAGAGCGACCACCTTCGACTATGTTTGAGATTAGTCAACCTTATACCTCATTAATTTAAGGCCATTTTTCCAATTTGATTTGACAAATTTGTTATGCATTGACCCTTATGTCACGAACACATCTCTCGGCTAAATACATAAAAAAAAATTAGTGTTGTTGTTTTGGTTAGGTACGGCAGATGTTAGATTTAATTGAATTTAAAATTGTTCCAAGTGTTCTCAGCTCAGGGGGCAAGGGGTCACAGTGAAGCGCTTTCAAGAAATTCCATTAAACAAACGTTGCATCCTTGTTTGTGTATTGCGCTTGTCGATTTAAAGCTGCGGTTTGTTTATTTACTTATATTTCACACACGCATGTGGGTCAGAGAGTTGCCACCTAGTGGTTACATATAGAAACTATCGCAATCGATAACGTCATAACCGTTAAGCGCCCACTGTTTGAATTGCGCAAAATCATTTCGAACGTGTGTGTGTTTGCAGATATCTTATCATGAGCTCTTTTTGGCTTAGATCGAAGAAATAATTCCCATTTATATATATATGTATATTTCGGCAGATAGATATCCATTTACCAGCTCCAAAACACGCGACGCGTGAGTTTGGGAGAGAAACGGGCGGAGAAGACGGAGAGAATCTTGGTGTATAAATATGCTTGCGAGGCAGCTGTTTCGTTTAGTAAGCAAGAATCTGAAGCCCAGATTACATGCCGCCGCCTACTTTTCGATGAACAGCAGCAGCCACAGCAGCGATCCGAGCCTGGACGATAAGGCCGGAGTGGAGGTGCCGCCGTTGGTGAGCAGCAGTAACAACAACTTGGGGGTGCCACCCACGCTGGAGGAGTTGGTTTTCTATCCGATGGGACGCCGGCACAGCTTAACCGACAACGATCAGGATGTGCATGCGGCTTTTGAGGTAAGTCTGGCTATACCGTACTCCAACCACATGCAATCATTCATTTAATCTACCTCCAACTTGCAGGCGGCCATCAAGCAACTGAACTCACTGCAGTGCAATGAGATTGCCATACGCAATTCCATTGAGAATCCCATGATTGATACCGTAGCGGACACCATCAAGTATCTGGAGCGCAGTGGCCTAGCCTTGTCCACCGTGGAGAAGTTGTCCTTCATTCATGTGGCCGGTACCAAAGGCAAAGTGAGTGTTGAACTAGTTTTAACCGTAGGTGTTTACAATCACAAACTGGCGCTCTCTTAGCCCGCTCCCGCTCCCACTATCCGCTCTCTCTCGGTCAAGCTGATAAGATTGGTTTTGCATACGATTTGATATTGGGTTGTAGATAGAATCTGTTTTGGTTGCTGTTTTTGGTATTGTTTTAATTTTTTTTGTTTTGGAATTTGACATGGAGCATTGAGCTTTGGCCAAGATACGTGTTTAACTTTGATGGTTTCTTTGGTCTCTTTTTAGAAAATTCGGAATTGAAAATTTGAGTATGGATTTTAAGTTACTTGTGTCGATCTTTAGTTTAGAACTTCCTGAGGAATTTTGAAATTGCTTGTTTTTTTTTCAAAATTTAATTTTTTTGACTTTGTAAACCGCAATTTCACAGATTGTTAGATGATATTTTAAGAGATTTTATAGTTTATTACCTTTATTCTTCCTCCAACTCTCTTTACACTTATTTTTTCTAGTTTGGGCTTATTATAAGTCACTTGTCCCGTTTACAGACCTGACCATAGACTGGAATTACAAGAATTTAACGGTTTAGCGGAAGTATTTGAATTCGACACTTTTTTTTTTAGGAATCACATAGTTCTAATGGTTCGTAATTCGGCTCGTATTTCGGTATACGGATCCAAGCTATTTTCGGTATCACACGGATCTAACATACATAAATCTTAAATTTTTTTTTTTGACACTAATCAAATAATCATCCAAGCTGAAAGCTTATGTGTCTAAAAGGATTTCGGAATGACTCTGATCTAACAGATTTTTCACGGAATTATAAGGATTTGATGATTTAGCGGAGGAAACAGGAACCTAACAGTCTTAAGGGATGACACGGATCTAATGGTTTAGCGTTTTTTTTTTTCGAAATCACACGGATCTAATGGTTTAGTGGAAGTAAACAAACCTTAGGAAGCCCACAAATTTAAAAACTTTAAGGTTTAAGGTTCATACGGCTAAGCAAAAGTGCCAATACATCTAAAAGGTTCTCGAAAGCACACAAGTGTAGCAGTATTTTCAAAATTACGCGAATTTGACGGATAAGCGGAAGTACAGAAAGTTAACAGTTTTTAGAGATCACACGGATCAAAAGGAAATGGATGATCGCAAGTAATTTTTTTTTTTATAAACGGGTGAAAACCTCTGAAATTCTAGAGAAGAATCGGTCTCATTGGAAAGTCTAAGGTTGATTTGATCCATTATTCCAGTTCGTTTTTCTCCAGCTAAGCAGCAGCAGCCAGCGGTATTCAGTTTAGTCAGTTTGGGGCCGCCTGGGTCATCATTCTCGCCTGTCACATTATAATGAAATTAATTAGCAGCCTCTGAATTAAGCATAGGTTTTTGCAGTGATACGCAATTGATGAAATGACGCATCGGCGTCTGTATTGTTAGACAAACATTAGCAACACACACCACCATTTTAATGCTATTTGAGCACACCCCACACATGCATTCTTTGGACTATTTTGTACAGTTGCGTCTATATTATATAATTTCTAACAATCAACCTGTTTTAACAGGTATTTTTCTTGAAAAGGAGACAAATTAGGGTGACCGTAACTTAACAAATCTTCCTCTTTTTGGTATTCCTAAAAATCCAGCTTATTTGTTTATTTTTTAAGTACCCAAGTCTTTACAAGTTCTCAACCTAGGTAGATGGAACACAATCCTCATTTGTCTTGGTATTCGTGGTACCTAAATCCAACTGCAATTAACTTTTTATTTCAAATAATAGTAGAAATGGACTCAGCCATGCGCTCCAATATATTTTTGTGTGCCGCCGTCCATGATCGTTGGTTTTGGAGATCTAGTGGGACGTTATACTCAGCAGCTAGAAGTCGCCATTCACTAAATGTATATAATTTTATATTGACCCTCTATTTTCACAATATCTTGTACGGAAAATTCTTCGAAAATGTGTTTTTGGTCGTAAAATGTAGTGAACCAAAAATATATAAATTTGATGAAGAATGTTGAGATTTTTAGGTAACCTAAAATCAATTAAATTGCTTAATACAATGAATTTTATGAAAATCCGAAAAGCAGCTCCGTAACTCAGCTTCAGTGGCTTTATAGTTAGCACTTTCAATAGAATAGATTTCAAAATAACCAAATATAACAAGTTTTATTGTCATTTTCAATAACATCAGTAAACTCGAGAGGTATCAGATTCATACTTTCAAAGCCAAGCCATAAACTCCGGGTTCTGCAGCAAGACTTGACGATATTTTTGTTTGAAAACTTTTGACATGTTTGTTAAACTTATCTAGCATTTAAACAAGACAGTTTTCTGAACGTTAGAGCTGGCAATTGAAGTCTAAAAATGCCTAACAGAGGTGACCAACTATCTATTTGCTTATAAGTTTTGCAAATGACTCCACAATAAAAACAAAGCTGAAAAAAAAGCCGAAATAATTTTGAAAAAATCCAGAATTCCCGCTTGACGCTGTTTCTAAATTTTTCCCGGCATCCGGTTTTTAAAAAGGCTAGAAATGACGGGAAAAAAGCTGATTTGGCAACACTGCCAGAGACATAGGAGAGAAAAGAGAGACACTTATGAAGTTGTGGTTGCAATTTCGCACCCGCCAACAACAAAACCTTCGCTCGGAAAGAAAGAGATTCAGGAGAAGTTGTTGTTGCTTTATGTAGGCTTATGGCGCACGTGCCCCGTAAAACAACAACGAATGCGCGGTTTGCGAAATGGGCTTGGACACCCCTGTTTTAAATGATAAAATCAGTAGAACAGGTCTCCAAACTGCCAAATACTTTTTTTGTAGCCAATGTTAAGGCCAACAAGATCTTTAGGAATCATCAACGCAAAAATTTAACCACACAAATAGTAAAGATTATCAGGGGTGTCCTGGAAATCTCTAGAGATTTTCGAGTGAAAAGAATAAGACCGGCTACTAGATCATATGGAAGGGAAACCGTACGCATTAAATCTCCTTGGCTTTGATCAGGCGGTTTCAAATCTCTCAACTTTCGTCATCTAATCGAGTAGCCCGGCATATTTGTGCCCCTTTACATATAAAGTCAAACAGCTATAATATGAAATGCTAATGTTTATACGAAAACCTCTAGAGATTTCTGGGACACACCCGTATAAGATTCTCTGGAATCAACGGAAAAGACTTCTAAACCTGGTTTCCTATCGCAAGAGCATAGGCACCGCGTTCTCGTAACCGTGTTACTAAAAATTCACTAATTTTCTTTAACCTTTCAGTTGGCTTACTGAAAATAAAACAAAGACCTTTTCACCTATAGGGTTGAATGCTTTAACTTCGAACCCACCCAGGTGATGCGAAAAAACGGCAAGTATTTTGGTCCAGTCTATTACGATTTCAAAGTACAGGTAGCTAGCGAAAGGTCTGACCACTTATAGCCTAGTACTGAGGGCGTTCGAATTTTCCTTTCGTCACAGTATTTCACATAAATAGAAACACTTTCTAAAAGCACTTGAGCATCAAAGCAAAGCCAAGGTGTTTCTAATTATTTGAAATACTCTGACGAAAGGAAAATTCGAACGCCCTCTCAGTACTAGGCTTTAATATTGATTCAAATTGATATGTTTTTACTATAATTGTTGTCCTAATTTTGTCCTTTTAGTTAATATCCTGAGAATATTCTTAACAATTTTGTATCTTGAGTGGGATTAACTAAAACGATAGAAGAACAGCGGAATGACAAACGTGTGATTGCAACTTCTTCATTTTGAAAATCTGTGAACACCATGTCAAAGCTCTCGTTGTGTTTAGTAGGCGCCATAAGTTTCAAGTCCATTGGATAAAGCTCCTAGCACAAATTCTTCAAGAGATTCCCTATACAAACTTTTTTTTTTTGGCATATTCACTCACTTCGGGGTCAACTATTCCAAATTTTCTTTTAACTAAACGACTTTTCTCAAATCTTAGATCTCTAGGATAAGCCGTCTTGGCTGTGGGTTGATAATCAGTCAGTCAGTCGGGCGTAGAGATTTATATATATAAATGATTCATTTTATCTTTGGTTTGCAGCAGAGCCTCAAGGTTTTCATTCGAAGCAATTCTTAACTATGTCTCTCTCTCTCTCTCTCGCTCAAAAAACAAAAAAAAAATTCAAATAAACAAATTCCACATGTAAACAAAACTATTGAGGCAATTAATATTCTTTAACGTCTGCCTTAACCGCTTTCAAGGTAAATCGTTGTAAATGATTTAACAAAATAGAAAAAACAAAAAAAACAGACTTTAGCAAACATCATTTGCCTTTGTCTGCCGGAAATTCAATGCTCTGCTCAGGTATAGGAGATTCATGTTTCATTCATGTTAAACCAAAATGGTCAGGCAACTGTGTTATTATAGTGGTGTGACTGTAAAGCTGGCGGTTAGTCATTTTAACACAAATTATGAACACGAATTATACAAGATTGTGGCAGCAGCGGATGGATAAGCAATAATCCTGAGGCCTTGACTTATGTTATCACACGAAACGGAATTGTGGTTTTTCGCAAAATTATAAGTCTGGATGCCTTATCAACTACTTCCGATGTGAATGTCTTTGACACTGTGCAGAGATGTGATAATGCAGAAAGTGTGACCTCGACTGTACATTTTGATAAGTGTATACTTAGAAGAGAAACGAACCCAGAGATCTGAGGGATGTCGTCGGTTAAGGTGTCTTCTGAGCCTGTAGCCAATTCATATGCAAGTCTATTGGAGTGGGCCACCAGTCGGTCATGATACCTACTAGTATGCATATTGATTTGGGCGCATCATGGCAAAACATCCAAATCGCTATATAAAGTTGTTGTAAAGCATCAGCAATGCGCTGTAGTACTCGGCTTATAGAAGATTCTAGTTTCTTGTCCAGAACGACGGCAGAGCAATATTGCAGGTTTTCGAATGCCATCAAAATGTGATTTGAGAGTCTGTGGACCTGTTGCGGCGCACAGTGTCCTCTGCGAAAACCAAACTGATATTCGAAGCGCCAAACACTTGAAGAGATTGAAAATAAAAAAAAAACCACCTCTCAATGATGCTCGTAAGGAAGCACAACAACGATTTGCCCGAGAACACATGACGTGGAACAAGGAGTGGAAGACGGTGGTCTTCTCCGACGAAAAGAAGTTCAACCTTGATGGACCGGATGGCTATAATTACTATTTCCACGATATGTGAAAGGAAGAATGTTTTTTTAAGTTGTCATCACTCTTGTGCAGGTGGAGTAATGGTGTGGGGAGCCATATCGTTATAAAAAATAATAAAAATGATATAAAAACAAAACTAACAGAACAGAAACTTTGCTATTTGACAAATGACTGATTTCTTTATACAACAAAATTTATTTCGCTTAAATCGGAATGCTTGTTACAGAGATACAACGTTTCAAACCTAAAAAGAAAGTCAAACCTATTTAGTTGAGCGGCACTGTATATTCTTGATAAGCATCAACAGCCGACAGTCGACTCAGCTCGTCATGCTGATCAAAAATATATATACTTTATGTGGTCGGAGATGATTCCTTCTATGCGTTGCAAACTTCTGGGCAAAATTATAATACACTTTTAAAGTGTATAAAAACGAGCAGAAAGCTTTCAAAAGCTTCTCTACTTTGCTTTGATATATTTTGCTCGGCCGCTGTAAAAAAGTTAGAGCTTTAAAGCTCATTGGTAGAATGCCGCTGCTCTCATTGCCGACCCCTAAACTTAAGGTTTGCTTTATTAAACTTGCTTTCCTAACAAAATCAAATGTTATGGGGTGGGGAATGAACCTCCTCTGAATACATCTGTTTGGGTAAAAGACTCGTTTTAAAAAATTACCTCGTTTACTTTGACACTGAATATTTTCCATACCAATCTTGATCGATCTTTAGTTTTATTTATAATCTTTGAGAAACTGTCCAAACTTTTTGAAATCGTTGGGAATTTGCGTAAGCTATAAAGATTTTCGTCAAAGTTACAGCTGGCTAGCTCAAGGTCTTTGGTTGAGTATAAATCTTTATAACCAACACAAAACAACAGATATTAATTACAACATTTTGGAATAGCAATTGGGTTCCTAATGATTTTCGCTAGCTAATTTTGAATTAATTTTACTTTCGTTTTCTTTTCCTCTTTTCAGGGCTCCACCTGTGCCCTCACCGAGTCCATCCTGCGTCATCATGGCGCCCACACGGGTTTCTTTAGTTCACCCCATATTCTCTTTACCAACGAACGCATCCGCATCGATGGTGAACCGTTGGCCAAGGAGAAGTTTACGCATCACTTTTGGAAGGTCTTCAATCGTTTGAACGAACAACGGGAACATGAATACGATTTGCCCGCCTACTTCAAGTTCCTCACGATTCTCAGTTTTCATGTGTTTGTCGCCGAGCAGGTGGATGTGGCCGTTATGGAGGTGGGCATTGGTGGTGAGCAGGATTCGACGAATATTGTACGCAACATACGTACCGTGGGCATCAGTTCACTTGGCTTGGAGCACACCGAACTGTTGGGACGTACACTTAAGGACATTGCCTGGCAGAAGGCGGGCATCATTAAACCCGGATCGCATGTGTTTACGCACGTTAGTCAGCCGGAGTGCCTGCAGGTGATACACGCACGGGCCAAGGATCAGCAGGCTGTAGTTTATCAGGTGCCGCGCACAGAGGAGTACTTTCATTACAATCTCTATGCCAACTACTTGGATAGCTTTAACAATGTGATACGCATGAATGGATCTCTGGCCATGCAGCTGGCCTATGACTGGTTAAACCAGACAAAGGGTCCACTGCATCGGGAGCGTGTGGTGAACGAGCCGAAAATGTGTTCAGAAGCCTTATTGGGTCTGAGGAATACCCATTGGCCGGGTCGCTGTCAGTTGGTGGAGTTTCTGGGCATGCGACTGCATTTGGATGGGGCGCACACGGTGGAGAGCATTGAGGTGTGCACCGAATGGTTTCGGAAGAGTATAAGCGACAGGTGGGTGAGTTGAAATTGACTGAAATTTTGGAAATTTTTGTACTTTCGCCATTGTCTCTCGCCCGCAGTCACAACCCCAGGATTCTGATCTTCAATCGCACCGGGGAATCGGACATCACCAATATACTGGAAATCTTAAATCGCACTTGCCACTTTGACATGGTCTGCTTTGCCCCAAATTTGGCTACCTTAAATCCCAACATACCCAGCCAGGTGATGGTGCGTTTCAATCCCGAGATGCAGCTGAAGCGTGCCTATGCCATTGCCCAGGTTTGGCAACAGGTGAACGCAAAGGCACCGCTACCCCATAATACCAATGGCCAGGTCTACAAATCTCTGTTGGATGTCTTTACGGAAGTGAGGAAGCGCTTTGCCCCGGACATTAAGCTGGATGTGCTGGTCACTGGCTCTATTCATCTGCTGGGCGCTGCCATTGCTTCGCTCAAACAAATGGAGGTCAAACCCTCCAAGGCGGAGGTAAGCAATGGACATTAATGGAATGAAACTGAACCTGTGACGCGTGAGCTGAGACGACCCCGAATTTGAAACGAAAATGTGTAAAATTGTCAGTAAATTAAAAATTTTTTAGTGTATCCATCCTTCGTTTGTTCATAGAATTTATAGCTTTAAAACAAACCTTTTTTTTTTTAACCGTACTTAAAAATTGTCTAGTTCTATGAGAAATAAATCAATGGAAGTTAAGACGAACAGAGAGATTTCGATTTTGATATAGTTTAATTTGGGGAAATTTACCAACCTCAAGTTCTGTCACAGCGAAAAGTAACGAAAGATTTATAAAAATGAATATTTCAAGCAGAGATGCGCGAACCGAACTGGAAACCGATGGCCAATTCCAAGCCAACCGATATGAAAACTCACTTGAGTGAAATAACAGACTGAGGGACAGGGTTTTTATATCTCATTTTATATTACTTGAATAATTTAAGTACGATTATTAAATAATTCTTAAGAGAATGTGAATGTTTAAGTGACGTCTTTGTGTATCAATCATAGAACTTTTAGCAGGTTCCAGGTGAATAAGTTATGTATTTGACAAGACCCACCCACACCACAAAGGAGGCTGGTTGACGATATAGCTATTTCATGTATCACCACGATTTAGTCATCAGCTGTCTTTGCCTGTCTTCTGCGGGTTAGCAGAAGCTACCTCAAGCCAGCATTGCTATAACCGCAGCCTTATAGCAAATTCCGACAGCAGATTTGTGTGTGCGCCCCCGATATCGGGCCTTCTATTGTTAGTGGGGGAAATTCTCTCCCCTCAGTTAACACGGGCGCCAATTTGTTTTAGAATTGTCAGAATATGGTGAGGCGAGAGTTGCTAAATCTGCAAATAATAATTGCTAATAATAAAGAAAAATAGAATAGAATATATAGAACATTAGCTAAGCCCGCCGGGACTTCGCTCTAAAAATAACCTTTAAGTATTTACTTCACAGCTCAACCCATTTTACCATGCAAGGTGATGGCAAATTCTTCAAAGATTCTTAATTTTCATACAGTTGAATTTATTATTACTAAAATTTAAAATTAAGTTCAAAAATGTTGTACTAAAATTTCAAATGAAAATTTTGTTTAGTTCTCAGCCGATGCCAAAATGTTTTAAAAGGGACCAAAAGAATTTAGCAGTGGGATCAGTCCAACTCACTTGCGCCTAATTTTTGCTTCTAGTTCTCGGTAGCATTCCATCAGCTCTCTGTAGTTTTTTTTTACTTCTTGCAATTCACGTTCAAGTTCCCTGGTATCCGCACTCGATACGGTATACACGGGGAACGTCTGCCTCACAAAAGGCACGCGGCAAGCGGGATCTACTGGTGGGCGATGCGTCTCAAGACGCTTCATCTGCTTGTCGGCTTCGAGTTTACGCTGGCGCCTTTGCAGCTGTTCTGAGAGTTTTGGGGGAACGTAATTAATGACTAGTTTTTGTTGCTCATCCGGCTCCTGCTCAGTTTTGGCGTCAACTTTTAGTATTCTTGCGTGCTGAACAGTTGCTGACATGCGTCCCATTTTGAAGCCACGAATCAGGCAACCAGAAGATTTTTTGATAAAGCATAAAGACGAACGTGCGAAATCCATTTGAACTGCTGGAAAGAATGAAAAATGGTGAAAAGTTTTATAACTAAAAATCCAACAAGTTTTTTATTTTGTAAACTTACCGAATCAAAATTGGTTTACTTGAATATTTGTTAAAACAAAAAAATAGATGTGTTCCGCTCGAACGAATCGCTGAGACTAAATATTTTTATATAGAACTTTAGCTCCTACAGTTTGAAGTGTTTGACGTTTGATTTCCAGGCCTACCACAATTCTATTTTCGGTTTTATATTTAATTCAACAAATTAATGAGAAAGATTTTGTTAGTTTAGTTTCGATTTTACTCTGGGTTTCTATTTATTCTGTCGCTTTTTCATTGGAATTCCGCACTTATTTAATTCAACAAATTAATGAGGAAAATTTTGTTGAGCAACGAATTTGTTGGACGAACAAATTTGTCAAACAAGAATTAATTTGCCCACTAACCAGGCGAACATTTCTCACGAACATCATTTGCTTGAAAATCTCAACGAGTAAACATGAAAATATGGCAGCGAAAACTAACACAATCAAGCCCTGGATGGCGATACAAATTAGCTTAAAGCACTATTTCATCATTTTGGCGGGCATTCAATAAATTCCAGCCACAATTCGTTGCTCATTTGGGCACGTGTTCACTCTACAAATATTTTTGACAAATGATGTTCGTTCACTTGTTCCCATCCATTGACGAACATGTTCGCACAAACACACGCAAGATAGAAACGTTTCTATTCTTTGCGAACAAAAAGTCAGATTGCAAGTTTATAGCTTAAATAATTTCTGAGGTAAGGATCTGAGCCACTTTTTAACCGGTTGAAAACAGGTTCGATACCGTTCATGAGCTAGTAAAATATCCAACTCCAAATTATTAACCTTCAAACCACATTTCAAGTTCATAGCTTAAAAACCTTGTGAGATATGACTTTGAAACACTTTTTACCGGTTCAAAAAATAGTTTTATTTATAGCAACAAAAACCTCGGTTTGAATGCAATGTGTTTGCAGTGGGGTGGCAATCTCACACACATACAAAGGCCACAGACAGCCCCAGTCGGACTTTGCAGCTGTGTTTACCAAAATAAGTACATTTGGTGGCATGAAATTTCACGAAAATAGTCACTACATTATTTTTTTGGCATGAAATAAGTCCTTTTTTTACCATGACAAACTCACACGTTCTTTTCTCAGCTAAGGCTAAGTAAGGCTAAGAGTCAGCATATCGTGAAACGGTTCAAACTCTCTCGCGTGGAGATCGAACACGAAGTAGAAAAACGAAGTTAGCCCCGAACGTTTGATGAACGTTGACCAAATGAGATAGAGAATACGAAACAAAATTATGAAGTCAGTTCGATTTCGGCATTTGCTGAAAAAAGATGTGTTAACCGTGAATATAAATAATTTTATAATTACAAATGCGCAATATATTCTTGGTGAGTATCGAACTTAATTACATCTAGGGATTTTATAGCATTTATGTATTATTTTTATCATTAATTTACCAAAATTCTAATAACAAATTTTTACTTCAAACAGGTCACTTGTTTGAAAACTACAAACAATCGCTATCTATCCTCGCTAACATCAGCAACGAAAGCCTACATGAAAGGCACCATGGCGAACATCAATAATATTAATATATGTAGACACAAATTGTTGTTGGTTAAAAATTATAAAAAACATTGCAAATAAACTCAAATCTATTTAATTTAATTATGGGGTGACATTTCATACAAAAGTCAGATGATCCTCAGCCAACGTCTCAACTCTTCCTACATACGATATACAAAGTTGGTACATCTGAAGTACTGAGTTTGTAGAAAGAAAAGCAGAACCCGAAGGCTGCCGCGTGACGTCACCCAAACGGCTAACGGTTACAACAACAACCCCTGAGTTTTACGGCGGTGCTTAACAAAAGCGAATGGGAACTTTCAGGTTTCTCATGCCTACGGACGTGAGAAGTAGGCATGAAATATGTACTTCTGGCATGCATACAAGTCCGACTGGGGCGTAGCACTTTTTCTTTCTGCCGGTTTTTGATGTTGAGTTGCATTAGAGTTCCCAAGCAATTGCAGGCATGAGAAGGTAGCAGCTGGCTGGCAGTAGATCAGGCAAAGACCGCTGATGATTTGGCAGAGATGCCAATGAAACAGCTGTACGGTCAACTAGACTCCTTTGTGGTGTGGTGTATGACCTCGAGCCAGCAAAAACTTGAAGCTTTAACCTATAAAACTATTATTTTGATTTCAAAAAGAGCGTTTACTTACTAAGAGCAATGACTTATTAGCTAACTCAGGCATATATAGGCTCTGGTATGGCTCTTGTGGGAATCGTTACCAACACAAATCACAAAATAACAAAAAAAAAACACCAATTTAAGTTCTAATTTTATATTTTCCGCCTGTAATTTTCCGACGGCTTTACCTAAAACCAAACTGGCTTGACGTGACGGCATCATGACTCGACTCGACTCGAACGAAGTTCACACAACAATGCGGCATTTGCGTTGCATGCACCAAAGCACAGAGAGACCACAAACTGTTTACTGTGTGCTAGGGAGGGTAGGGGGTGAGTTATTCTGACAAATGAGCCAATCGCTGTGTAGCAACCCTGCAGTTGCTGTTCCACCTGCCAGTTAGACAGAGACGGCAAGTGTTGTGTTAGCGCTGCTCTGCTTGCGTGACCAAAAAACAAAATGGCTAACGGTCGAGAGCGGATGTCCTGTGTGCGAGCGAGATGGCTGGCCAACTGATTAAATAACGGTTAAATGGCATGTTAACGTAACGGCAACTGCCATTGCGCCCTCTGCCGCTGCTGTGAGCGCTAAACTGTCCCGTTTACAGCAACAAATCCGAGTAATTCGGTTTGTCCGTGTGTGTGTGTGTGTGTGCCCTGGTTGCCTCTGTATGTGTGCTGCTGGGTGGTGAGCCTGACTTGCCATAGCCCCCGCTAAAAGGATTAATAAACGTTCAACATTTCGCATTTCAGTTGTTCATTTGACGCGGCGCTTAACGGTTCAGCTACACTGGCCTCGCAGCAATTGGTTCTTTTTTTTTTTTGCCCCCGTTAGTAAATTGAATTAAAGTCGAGGAAATTGTCTTTTTGTTCTGTTTGCAGTGAACACAAAAGTGTGAATAACCAAAAAAAAAAAATGTTGAACAATTTCGAATTATTTGTCATAGATTAAAATAGTCAAACCAAATAGCACGAAAATCTAGAATCAAATTCACAACAAAATGCAAAGCTCTAAATCGTTTTTGATACGCGATCTCTTGGGTGACTTAATCAATCGACGGCAAACGGATTCGGGTGAGTTGCAAATCTGGGTAACCAAAAAAAGAATTTTTAGTGATGCATCCGATAACAAAGTGCTTAAAACATTCACGTAGTCTTGCTTGATGGCAAAACAACATTGTTGAGAGTTAAAAATGCATCGCGGCCAATGACAATTTGTTCCTTAATGTCCAGAAAAGTGTCAAGAATGTCAAGAAAAGACTTGTTGGCAACTGTATGAAGTTAGCTTCATCCGAATGCCTTAATGAAAATTGAAATTTGTGTGGAAGATATCTCCTCCGAAAGCTCCGGAGAGTTTTAGGCATAGAACTTTTGTCTGTCAGTTGTCAGAGCTTAAGCTCTTCAGCTTCTGCAGATCATACATACATACACTCAAAAAAAAAAAATCAATCCATACGGGATCAAATCATTCCCAATCGGTAATGAAAACAACGTAATTCCGGATATTCTTGACCCGTTCCGAAAAAGGATTGAGTTGATACGACTTTTTTGATCCTAAAAAGGATGACATTTATCCCGGGGTAATCTTAAAAAAGATCATTTTAAGCATGTTCGAGATATGTAATATTGATTTGATACCAGGAAAGAGATACCTCTCTTCTTCCTTTCCTCCGCCATATTCCACAGAACATCCTTATTACATTTCAAGACCCACACCAGTTTTGGTTTATTTAAAACTTGTGAAAAACAAAGAAATTTTAAAATTTATTGGGCTCATCTGGGATTCGAACCCACGACCATAAGCACTGAACCACGAATGGAATGGCATCTCATCGCTCACGACCATCGCCATCGTTTGTTGCCGCATGTTAAAAATGCTACTTAAACTTTGTCGCTCTCGCTCTCTTAATTATGAACATGTGATCTCAAAGAGGATTGAAGCAGGGTTCGCCAAGCAGAGAGCGCGAAAATGTGACTGTATATCTCTCTAACACACAGTGATGCATGACTTCGGCAAGCATTCGGTGCGAATTGGCGAGTATGTTTGTACCCCAGGGGCTATCGCTGGGGAACTCTGGATTGAAGTTTGAAAGGCTTGGGCCATTCCCTGAAAGCTTGAATTGTGTCGAATATCCTGTAAATCGAGATTGAATTTTCAAGCTCATGCCGGGCTTACTCCAAGATTATCCATCCTGGCGGGTCGGCCAGGTCACTCGTACTTGTCTCTTTTAATCCGCCTGGACGTTGCCATAGGCATACAGACAGTTTTCTTATTGTAAAGCAGCGTGGTGGACAATTGCATCCATGCCCTGAGACCCAAAGGAGATATATGTCGTACTGTACTGCCTTCCCTTGAGAAGATTTGCGAGCCTAGCTTACTAAAAATGTATTCAGCTTCGAATCTTAAAACCTAGTACTCGCAATTGTTTTGGTACACGGTTTTTTGGTCATTTTTTTATACGGTCACTTAATGGCTACAAATCGTAGAACAACTTATTCAAAATGGCCGCCTTGTGTCTACCAGCAACTCGGAAGTCTCTCTGGCCACTCATCGATCGCAGTGCGCACCTCATGCATTGAGAAATTGTCCACTGATCGGAAAAGGGCGCGCTTCAACGACTCAATATTTGGGTGTCGTGTAGAGCAAGCCATAGCTTCGAGAACGGACCACAGTTTGTAGTCCACTGGATACAGGTCTGGGCTACCAGCAGGCCAATCATCCGTAGAAATGAAGTTCGGTACATGGTTTTTTAGCCATGTTAAGTTATGGCTCCTTTTTCACAAAAATGGAGCTTGGCGACTCCCCACCAAACCATCACATAAGCCGGATGAACTCTCGGAATGAGTTCATCGTTCTGTTTGCTTTGAACGGATCCTTTATGGTGAAAATTTTCTCGTCAGTAAACAGAATTCGTCTGTGTGCATTGTTCGCGCACTGGCGACGCAGTGCTTTCGAGTTTCTCTTGCGTTTTTGTTTTAATGCTGTTGTGAGCAAGTGGCCGGTGTGTCTCTTCTATACACTGAGTCCCAAGTCACGATTTATGATGCGCGACGTGCTGTCCATGCTGATATTCATCTCATGAGACATGATTTTCTGCTTGCGCAGTGGATTTTGACGAATTCGATCTTTCACGGCTTTGATGACTTGTGACGTTCGCACAGTGGTGCGCGTCCATCAGTATCCTCAAATACGTTCACGGTACGATACACAAAGTTTCGGGTGCAACATCCGAAAGATTTCACATTTTTCGTAGCCTCATTTATGCAGGTCAAAGATCCGTCAAAATAGGAAAGAACCTTTCCGAACCATTTGATACCAAAAGAGGTTTTATGCAGGATTTAGTCACACTATCGTGCGGAGTTTATACTCCGCCAGTGCCCAAATGCCAACAGATCGGGCACATTTCTTTATGAAGAACTAATGCTTCTCGCATACGCCGATACGCGGCAAAAACGAACGGGCAGTAAGAAGGCGTTTGCAGAAATTGAGAAGCAGTCTAAGCTGATGGGCTTAGCGGTAAACAAGGACAAGACGAAGTACCTACCATCCACGGACAAGAAGTCTACGCGTCTTGGACAATTTGTTACTATGGGGGAGTACAACTTTGAGGTTGTAGAGGATTTTGTCTACCTCAGAACAATGATAACCAGCGAAAATATTTTTTGAAAATATCGAATTGATACTTTTTGAATATCGAAAAAATATCGATATAGATATTTTCTAACTATCCGGCAACTCTAGGCACAGATTTTCCCGTTTATATGCTAAGAATGCTACTACACTGAGGAAAAACTCAATCTAAAACCAAGATTATAATCTTGAACCGAGACGAAACGGTGTCAGAATTCGACAGAGACGAGATAATCTTAACCCAAGATTATATTCTCAATTTAAATCTTAATCCAACAATATTAAATTAAGATCGTTTATCCTCGATTTTAATACCCTTGTAGAGGGTATATTAAAATTTTCGAGATGTTTGTAACGCACAGAAGGAAGCATCTCCGACCACATAAAGTATATACATATTATATATTCTTGATCAGCATGACGAGCTGAGTTGATATAGCCATGTCCGTCTGTTTCTATGCTATCTCCTCCGTCAGTTTTAAAGCAATCTTAACCAAACTTTGCACGAAGCCTTTTGGTAGAAATACGCTGCACATTTGTCGGAACCGGCCGGATCGGCCGGTTGCCATAGAAACCATCGATCGAAAAAGTAGTTTTAGTGAGAAAACCTTTTTTGTCTTCAAGGCAAACGTCCCCAATCCTCGTATTTCTAAGTTTTCTATGATTTTACATTATTCCACTAAGTTTTATTAAAATCGGCCATCTATATAGTATAGCTGCCATACAAAAGATATGTCTGAAAAAAGTCTTAGTAGGAAAAACTTTTGTTTTCAATGCTATCGCTCCCAAACTTGTTAGTGATCAATATTATATGCTACCACACGATTCTGATAAGTTTGATCCAAATCGGATGACTATAGCATATAGCTGCCATAGAAACCATCGGTCGAAAATGTAGTTTTAGTGAGAAAAACTTTTTTGTTTTTAATAGTAGCGTCTTTATACTTTATTCCAGTTGTGAATATTATCAGTTTACACACAATTTTGGGAAGTTCGGTCGAAATCGGATGAATATATCATATAGCTGCCATATAACAAACTGGCAAGCAAATGCTCAAAATAGTGGCGCCATCAAGCTGCAAGGGTATATAAACTTCGGTCGAGCCGAAGTTAGATTTCCTCTATTTTTTAATATGAAAAAAAGACAAAAATAAATTAAGCATTTTTTATTTTTAGGTGATGGGTGGGCTAAAAAGGATGTAATTGGTTGGTTTAAGTTAGTTGTTTTAGTTATTAACATTTTCTTTTTTCTGAAAAACTTATATAAATTGTAAATTATTAATACGCCGACACTGGGACTTGTGCTCAGTACGTTCTGCGCACTGAAACAGTGACACCACCGCAGTATAAGGGCAGAGCATGAGTTTTAATACTACAACTGGCTGCGCTTAACAATCGACCCCCTACGGCAAAATCGACTAATCGGCCGTGCCAATGTAGTAGATGTAGTAAAAAGAAATTCCTTTTCCGCGAAAAAACAGTTTTTTTTCGGGCAAATATACCGTCCTTTTCTGCAACCTTTCGGTGTTCACCAATGGATTGCTCAGTACATGAAAGATTTTAGCTACGATGTTTAATGAGTAACTAACTTTATTGAATAATAATACTACACGCTAAAATGAATGAATAAAAGTCGAGTGAGTTGACGATGATGCGACGCGCCGCCGCGCGTGGCGGACGCCAGCCAGAAAACTGAGCGCCAGGGATGGCGCGTGTTGTCGTTCTGCTATCGCGTTAGGGATGTTGCTCGATGAATAGTGTGACCAGAGGTAGCCAGTGCTGCCGGCGCTATCGGTTGGTCGTTTCGTGCAACCTTTCGCTGTGTAGCTATCGATTGCTGAACACATGAACGGTATAACCGTGGCGCCATCCATTGGTCGTTGCGTATAACCTTACGCTATGTAGCAATCGGTGGCTTAAAACATGAAATGTAGAAGTGTGGCGCCATCGGTTGGTCGTTTCGTGCAACCTTTCCCTGTGATGCGATCGGTTGATTAATCCATGGAAGGTATAACAAACTATGCATCACAAGCGGACTTAAAGATTTTAATGGATTCCAAGCGCTCTAGGTGAGGTAACGCATCCTATATTTTTACTACTGCCCGCAAACACAGTTTTTTCTCATTAATAGAATTTCTTTTTACTATTGTTTTGTTACTCATTTTTGTTTTTTTTTTTAGCAAAATAAATCTATTTATCAAAAAAATTTTCAACTAAAGCTTTACAGAAAACTGTAGGATGGTTGATAAGTTGCAAGATGACAAGTCTTGTTTTTAAGATTTCTAAGCTCATTTCAAGGTTTTTCAATATTGTTTTTATAAGTTTGCAAGGTTCTTCAAAACGAGATTTTTAATCTAGATTTTAGATTGATTTTTTTACTCAGTTTAGAATTATTATAGAACCCCTGACTAGCCCAAATGTTCTTTATGGCAGTGCAAACACAAATGTCTTTCAAATTATTCTGCATTAAAGCTCACGATCGCCAACAAGAAATTGTTGTTGCTTTGGTCTGGTAAAGGAAAGGAGTTTTTCAGTCATATTTATTTTTTCTAGTTTTTAGCATGGTTATATAAAAACCGTCCGTTGAAATTAGCATAATGTAGCTGCTGAATGATGCCTGTTATTGGTAGGTAGGGCGTAGAACAATTCGCTTATGATGCTGTTGCGGTATTGCAAAGCGTCTTTGATGAACGCTGCAAGGGCTATCCAATTTACTCCGTTGAGCAGATCGAAAAGTTCGTTTTCCGATAGTGTAGACGCTGAAAGTGCAACATACGTATCTCCTTTAAGATGGGGCAAATTCCCACAATGTGAGCCACATCTTCCTTGGCACACATATTGCAGAGGGTACAATCTTGCCGAGTGTTACTCCTGTGAGGTTGAAAATTGAGGCTTGGAGTTTCACATCTCACCCTGAAAATAGCGTTTATCCTCTCCACACCTAGACTGTCATTGAAGTAATTTTTTGCTCCGAGGTTGAGATCCAGGGATTTTCTACTTCACAGATTTTGGCAATGATTTGTGCGTGGGCTTGTTGCCACAGTAGATGGTTTTTAAGGTCGATACTGACGCAGCACTCGTAAGCGATGTTAGACCATATCTCAAAGAGCTGGGATCTTTCGCCCTGAAGTTGCCGAGCTATGATCTTTGGCAATCTTGAGCTATCCATCTTCATTACTTTGTTTACGTAGTTGAAATGGGTGTGCAGAGTGTACGTGAACAGAGAGGGCAGACCAGTTTCTATAAATATTGCGTAATTTGGAGAAGTTGAGGGGAGTCTAAATACTTTTTTGATGAAGAAGGTGAGGAGGCGTTCGACATATTCATAGGATGAGTGGCCCCAGCTTGGAAGACTGCGTATTTTGTGCTTGGCTTGACGTTTTTCCTACTAAGCAGAGTTTTTCATGACGCGTTTAAGGCCACTTTTGCATCTTTCAGTTTCTCGCAGAGGTGAGCTTTAAATGACATATTGTGAGTCACTAGTACTCCAAGGTATTTGTAGCTCTTCACCCTTTCAAGGGTAACACCGTCTATCGTCCAGTCTTCTAATCGTGAGTAACGACCGCCGCCCTGTCTAATTATCATGATTTTTGATTTGTCCGTGTTGATTTGAAGGCACCATTCTCTACAATATTCGTGAAGCTTATCAATCATTTCATGGAGCAGTGCTGTGTATGCGCAGACTATGCTAAAGCAGGCAAATAAGTTGCCCAATTTGTATACACTTGAAAAGTGTATTATAATTTTGCTCAGAAGTTTGCAACGCATAGAAATTTTCATTTCCGACCCTATAAACTAAATATATTCTGATCAGGGCGACGAGCTGCCCGTCTGTCTGTCTGTTTCTACAAGTCTCTCAGTTTTAAGGCTATCGAGCTGAAATTTTGCACAGTGTCTTCTTTTTACTGCACGCTGCTAATATGTCGGAACCGACCGGATTGGATGACTTTATCTTATAGCTGTCATAGGAACCATAGGTCGAAAAATGTGTCTTAATGAGAATAACTTTTGTGTTTTCAATGTTAGCGTCCTTAATTAGCACTTGCAAGAGTATAAAAATGTTGGCACAGCTGAAGTTAGCGTTCTCGTGTATCATATTTTCGGACAGTCGCACCTTTGAAAGTGCAGAAAATGTATTTTCCAAGCAGTTTTAGAATAAAGTCGAAATATTTACCCTAAGTAAAAGCTTCCAGGGCCAACCAGAAACAGCGGAAAAGGTACAAAGTAAATTTTTTTCTGTGTAGGTTAAAAGGTTTCGGTTTTTTCAGTTTTGTCGATAGCTACAAATGCTTGACTTGCTTCACTTCACTTTTAATACCTGCCTTCAATCTGGTTTGGATTGTTTGATCTCTCAAAAAACTGTAGCCTGCTTTTAAGCGCAGCGTGTCGTTAATGCGTTTTCCTACTTTTCGTTGTGCGCGTGCAGCCACTTTTGGCCTTAGGTCCTCTCATTATCCTGCGGTGAGCAGAGACAACTGCGCTGCACTGCGTTGCGAGTCTGCCAGTCCGAAGTCAAGTGGGCGTTGGTCCATTAGGAAGACACAGGACACACACAGTATGTGGATTTCCATTTTTAAACCATTCCACATGTTATTTATATCCTTGATCCTTAACGTGGCCAGCTGCGCCGCGGGGCTGCCTGATTAAATTCACGTGTCGTTGTCGTCTTCCATTCTCAATTGTTTCCTATTGGAATTTGTTTGGATTTCCACCACCAGCACATCGCCGCAGGCGCTCACGTGTGTCCGCTCAGCAAGGAATCGGCGGAAATTATTTTTATATATATATATATAATAAGTATGTACATACATACATATATTTCTGTGTATTTTAACCCCAAAATGGGACTTGACTTTGGCTTTCTATTTTTATGTGAAGCGGAGATTCAATTATACATCTGTGTGTGTGTGTGTGGGTGGGTGCGTGTGTGGACAGCCTGGGGAGCGTCTCGAGTGACTTTATTCTTTGCTGAAAAGTCACGTCGTATCAATTTGCGGCACAATTGCCATTTAATAGGCACTTGAACTGTGAGATACTTGGAAAACCAACAAAAAATCACGCATGTGCCAGCAATTTAAGTTTGATTAAGGAACAAGCACAAAGGACAACGAAAAGTGGTAAATTATTTCCCCATTAAAAATGTTTAAAAATAATCCCAATGTTTCCTTTTGTGTCTTTCTCAATTGCCTGCCTAAAGGAGTTGCACACACACACACACACACACGCAAAACATTTGACTTCCATTTGAATGTGGCAAACTTTCACTTTTCACTTTGTTCTGGCAACAATTAGCCCCTAAATAGTTGTAATTGTTGAGCTAAACTTTATTTAATGTCATGCATAATTAGAAATCACACACACGAGAGAGAGCGACAGAGTGAAAGAGCACCTGAGGCAAAACCAGCTTATGTTTGTGTGGGTGCGAGAGGACGATTGTTGTTGTGGTTGCTGCTACATTCAAAGTGTTTGTACGTGACAAATTGCTCGAGCGCAAGTTACAAGCAGAAACAACAGTAAAGCCAAAGCAGCAGCAGCCGTTTGAGGAGGTGGGGCGGGGCGGGAGGGGAGCAGAGGCAGTGCACAATTAAATTATTGCCCTAAGCGTTTGTTTGTTTGCTACCCCCTTATCCCACTCCCACTCTCTGCCTCTCTCTCTCTGCTGTGGAAACTTTTGTTTGTCATAATTGCGCTAGGTGTGAGATTTAAATGCCAACGGGCAATGGGACAATTTGTCAGCGGTTTATGTAACTCATCCATCATCAAGCCACTCTATTCAACACGGGGTGGAAGTCACACACAAAGTACAGGCTAATTGGCCATAATGCCAGACAATTAACAGCAGAATAACGGAATGTGTAAGATGTGTGTAGTCATCGAATGTGAAAGCACGGTCGCCACATTCTGTACGTACACCTTTTTGGTGGGCATTTCTGAAGAGGTTTTTCCTGAATAATGTGTGAGTTTTGTGAAGCATTGTCATTGTTGAGCCATCCCATAACAAGTTTGTTAACGAGAAGGCCTAACTAACTTCGTCTGTGCCGAAGTTTTTATAGAACGCTTTTAAAATCAAAAAAATGGTCCAACTAAAATCCATTTCCCGACAGATAATCATCTGATTTCGACTGAATTTCTCGAATCTTTTTGAAAACATTTCAAATTAACAATCGCCGAGTTTAAGAACGATATAATTGAAAACGAAAACGTTTTTCTCACTAAGACCCATTTTCCGACCGATGGTTCCTATGGCAGCTATAAGATATAGTCATCCGATTTTGACTAAAACTTGCTAATCTGTGCGAAAGCATATAATACTAATAATGGCAGAGTTTAGGGACGTTAACATTGAAAACAAAAAAGTTTTTCTTACTAAGACACATTTTCCGATCGATGGTTCCTAAGGCAGATATAGCAAACCGATCCGGTCGGTTCCGACATATTAGCAGCGTGCAGTAAAAAGAAGACTCTGTGCAAAATTTCAGCTCGATAGCTTTAAAACTGAGAGACTAATTTGCGTAGAAAAAGACAGACTGCAAACAGACATAGGCATAGGCACATAGGCATAGGTACATAAGCATAGGTACATAGGCATAGGCACTTAGGCATAGGCACATAGGCATAGGCACATAGGCATAGGCACATAAGCATAGGTACATACGCATAGGCACATAGGCATAGGCACATAGGCATAGGCACATAGGCATAGGTACATAGGCATAGGCACATAGGCATAGGTATAGGTACATAGACATAGGCACATAGGCATAGGCACATACCCAGTCAGCATTTTATAAAATTTTTGATCACATTCGAGCCTTTTTCCGAGTCCTCAGTCTGACTAAAATAATCATAAATGCGCTCGTTTTCTGATCATAAATAATACTTTTGTCGGGAGAAAATGGTACCCTAGCCGCGACTCTTTATGAAGAATCGTTTATACCCCGTTTTTCTGATCATTTTCGACTCATTTTCAAGACATTTGCGAGTCTTTTTCGAGTCTTTTTTTAATGAATCACGTTTTGAGCAAATGCATTAGTTATTTTCGATTTCTTCCTTAAATTGCACATGAAACTAAGCTCTTTTTAATCATCAAAAGTGCTGGAAAAAGATTCACCAAGGTGATTCTTGTTAAAATGATGTTCCAAATGCTTGGTGGGTAGGCACTAGCACATAGGCATAGGCACATATTCATAGGCATAGGCACATGGGCATAGGCGCATAAGCATAAGCACATAGGCATAAGCACATATTCATAGGCATAGGCACATGGGCATGGGCACATAGGCATAGGCACATAGGCATAGGCACATGGGCATTGGCATAGGCACATATGTACAGCCACATAGGCATAGGCACATAGGCATAGGCATTCAGGGCTAACTTTGTTTGCACAATGTGTCTGTTGACGTTTTCCCGATTTCGTTTACGCTAAGAGCGAGCAAGAATTGTTCTCCGTCTCCGTTTATGGCTTCCCTCACTTCCCCCACCCATAAGTTTAAAGTCCAGATCAATTGTCTTCTCGTGTTCAAGCACTTTTACAAAAATTGGTTCAAATTTTCCCATATCGAAATCTTTGTAAGTTTTTTTGTAACTCTTTCTTTTTTTTCTACTTACCAGAAATTGAATTATCCAACGATGACTCGGATATTGATATAGAGGATCGTTCCACGCCCGATTCCACGGCTCTTGGTTGTCAGCCAGATGATTTGCTGCTCTCGCATCGTCCTCATCATCATCATCATCATCATCATAATCATCTTTACAGCCAACACGATGAGTCCAGTGTGGAGTCCTGTGGCACTGCCACACCAGTCTCTGCTGGACATGGACATGGATTAAGTGCAGCCGCTGCGGCAGCAGCCGGTCTGCTGGCTGCCGCAGCAGAGGCGGGCAATGACCCGATTGTTGGTGGTGGTCATGCCAATGGTGGCGGTGGCGGAAGCGGCAGTTATGCGGAACACAAGCTGCAATTGAGCAAGAGCGGACGGAAGCCACGACGACGACGCACCGCCTTCACCCATGCCCAGTTGGCCTATTTGGAGCGTAAATTTCGTTGCCAGAAATATTTGAGTGTGGCGGATCGTAGCGATGTGGCCGAAACCTTGAATTTGTCCGAGACCCAGGTGAAGACCTGGTACCAGAATCGACGGTAGGTGGGAGAAGAGTGAATGCTTAAGAAGGATTTTGATTTGGTTTTTGTGTGGTTGCAGCACCAAATGGAAGCGCCAGAATCAGTTGCGTTTGGAACAGTTGCGTCATCAGGCCACACTGGAGAAGGACTTTGTGGTGCAGGAGGCGGGCGGCGCGGGCGGTGGTCTGGGCTGTTGTCCCAATGGTTTGTCCAGTTCGTTTAGTGCAGCGGCTGCAGCAGCTGCTGCGGCCAGTAATCCCTGCAACTTTCTTACCTCCGCCGCGGCAGCAGCTATTTTCCGTAATGTGGGCTATGTGCACGGCTGTCCCATGTAATCCCGACGATGATGTAATCGCGCCCATGTAAATAATTTGTTTGTTTTCTTTCTTTCGTCTGTGCAATAACAAAATACAACCCGATATAACTTATTTATTCTATATACATACTATATATATACTATATATACCTGTATCTGTATAAACATAGATTAGGCTTAGTCTAATTCAACTGTAATATACTACGACAACAACAACAACAACCAGAAATTTGTGAACATCTCGCACTGTATGAATGTGTGTTTTTTTTTGAGCCAAAATAAAAATTTAACAAAAAAATTCATTGCATACTTCAAGGCGTGTTTTAATGTTCTAAACAAGAGCGAGGACCAGAAGTGAGAGCAAATAAAGCGACGCAAACCAGCTCTGACCTACTTCTTCGACCGCTAACCTGCGATTGAAAAGCCTTTTGCTCTCTTGGCAGTGCTTTTCATAATTCAATAGACAGAGTAAGATTGTGCTTAAATCGGACACATACATCTAATATATCTATTTTCTATCTTTAAATCCTTATCAAAATGTTGGCCTCAACTGTCAAGCGATTCCCTTAAACAACATCCACAACAATTAGTGGCAAAACAAAGGCAATTGGGGGATGATGATTGAATGAGTGAGAGGCCCAGACAAATGTGACACGCCCCGAGGCACAAACACAATTTGCAACATTTTTCCAAACGGATAATGACAAAAATTTTGTATTTTTTTTTTAATCACAAAATGAAACCGAAACCAACCACCACCAAAAATGAGGCATGAACGGGACAACAACAATCTGTTAAACATTCGCCAAGTATGCGACCATTTGTGACTTTTGCGTTATTACACGAGTGTTTTGAGGCCACAGCCGGAAGAGTCAAGTGCTCTGGCTCCCGGCCATGATGATGCTTGTATTCCTTTTTACAACCGCGTCTGGCACTTTGCACTCAAATTAACGCAGCTCGAGTCAGCTATAAAAAAAATTGATAAAGCTACGCCATAACGATTAGAAAAGTTATACAACTGAATGTTTTAATAAACCGATTTGGCTGCTTGAAATCCAATGACAGTTTTCCAATCTTACAATCAAAGCTTGGCTACTTTGCAAAAGTTATTTAATTTATAGTATTAAATATTTTAAAAGCGTACATAAAGCATACTCAGCGAAGGAGTACTCAAGTGAAGGGAAAGCAAAAAGAACCAGTTACACTTCCCGAGTGGTTTCGTGAATACAAACGAAAATAGTACATTAAGAGCTATACGATATATTTAACCCATTTTGATCAAACTCAGCCAAATTGTGTTGAAGCAGTCGCTAACATTGAAACTAAAAAAGGATTTTAAAGAATTTTTAAGAGATGGCTTACTTGCATTAAATCAAATCGGACAATGTTACGGCTAACTTAATTTTGAAGCCTCATCATTAGGCTTTCTTTTTCAGAATGTGTCGTTCGTTTCGCTGAATAGTTTTCATATGTCAACTTTTGTGCCAACAAAAAACAATTTGCGTGAAAGTTTACTTTTCTGCTTTCATTTCCACAAATGAGTTTTGGTAAAGACGTCAACATCGACGCCAAAGCCAAATATTCACGGTGATAAGGTCATGCTCTGGTGGGACCAATTGAGCGTGGTTTACTATGAGCTGCTACAAGCTAGTGAAACCATCACAGGGCAACTCTACCAAACTCCATTAAAACGTCTGAGCTGAATACGAGCAAAGGCACGACAAGGTAATTTTGCCACATGACAACGCTCTACCGCATGTTGCGCTGCCTGTCAAAACATAACTTGAAACGCTGAAATCGGACGTCCAAAACCATTCGCCGTATAGCCCAGACATTGGCACGCTTCCGACTACGACTACAATTTGATTCCGTCGATGACACATGCCCTTGGGGATCAGCACTTTCGCTCTTTTGAAGAACTTCAAAATTGAATCGATTCGTAGATCGCAGCAAAAGAGGCATCGTTTATATACTCTGTACCGAAGGTACACAAAGTGCAAAAGTGTATAACAGTTAGACGGAATCATTTCCTACCCTATAAAGTATATATATTCTTGATCAGCATCAACAGTCGAGTCTGAACAGTCGAATATGAACGAACAGATCTCAGAGTTGGTAAGAGATAGAGGTTTAACATGTGTGGGACATATGCTTCTTATACTGGCAGGCAGTTAAGATTATTTCTATTTTTGGCACGCCCCCTCCCGCCCTCGCCATTTGGAAAAAACGTCACATCTCCCACAGTTTTGAAGATAGATGGTTTGTATCTTCTAACGATATTTAGTAATCAAGTAACCAAGACGATAGTCGGAATATAAGGAAAACAACAAAAACCTTCACACACCTTATGGCTCATTTGCCAGTTTGTGTGGATTTTAACTTAAATTGATCGGATATATATAAACTTTGGGGGGTACAGAGTATGTTATAGTAGGACTTCACTGACTTTCTTTCTTGTATCTTGAAAGATGGAAATGGGCAATGGACGAATTGTTGGATGACTTTATGGACGATATCGATTGCATATATCCTTGCCATCGAGAACATATCTGTCTATCATATATCATCCTTGCTTGATTTGACGAGAAACGATACTATTTAAGCTGATGTTGCGCGTGTCTGAAAAGAATTTTGGAATATTGCTTCAATTGATTTAGAAAGTCCAAGGTATTGCAACGTCTGCGGTTATTGTCCAGTACACCGGTATTCACCACACTTAAACGAAAGGGGCGCTACAAAAAATTCTCTTTTTAAGCTTAATTTTTCAACACGCCATCCACTGCAACCGAGCTCCAATCTGTCCGCCAACTAATTGACAACGATCCTATCACCACATCTTGCGCCGAGGCCAAGAAAACCGCCTACACCAACATGGTATCCAGTTAGATTGAATCCTACAAGGATAACATCATCCTAGGGTATCAACCCCGAGATTGTGAATGAATGTGCGAAATGTGGACTTTGCCCGCATGACACAAACCACCACTTTTCGTGTCCCCTAAACCCCATCGAACTCACTCCCTTAGATCTATGGACCCGCCCAGTCGAGGCATCTTCTTTCCTTGACGTGGTACCAGATTAGTTCTACATCTCTATTAACCTTATACCCTAGCTTTTCTCCCTACGCGTACGAATCTTCCCTAGTCGTTACAACAACAACAACAACAGCTCAGAGTCGCATTCATTTAATTGTTGTCGCAGTTATCATTGGTGACCGAATTTTTCGATTCATTAGAGGTGCCAAAAAACAAAAGAATGTATTAAAAATGTTTTTTTTTCCAGAATTTCTTGAAATCGAGCTAAATTCGTTCTCAATTTGGATTTTTTATAGGCAAGTGGAGTGAGGAGAGGTATCGGAGCGGAGAGGGCGAGCAAACTTTGACAGAAAAGCGTTGAACACGCTCTTACAGTCTGTGCAGAAACTACTGAGAGGAGACTGCAATTGGTTATTGAGAGCAGAATTCTCTTGTCCACTCGACCACGGCCCTTGTTGCTCGGATTTCAATAAAAAAAATCCGAAACTAGATCTCGACATGCCCACCAAAACGTAATTTGCGGCTTTGCAAAAAAATTTTTTGTTAATTTTATAAACAATTTCAAAAATCGTCAAAAATGGAAAAAAAGGGTTTTTTAAAAACTGGATTTCTAAGGTTTGGTTTATCGGACAGGTCTCGTCTTGACATTGCTGAATAGTATTTTAATGCATCTACTAAAATAATAATTTAATAACTTTTTAAATTATTTAATAATATTTAGTAATTGTTGCTAAAATTTATATATAATTTTTTCTCAGTGTTAACCACCATGATATAGCTTCTAAGGATATACATTTTATTGCCCTAAGCAAACCTTAAATTATGGAGTTTTCAAAAAGATGGAGACTTTTATAGTTTAAAAGATATTAATTTTTGAAGTTATAAACAAATAAAAATATTGAATTCAAAAATGGTGAGCTTTTTAACTGTTCGGTTTATGAAAGAATGACCCCTATGCCTGATAGTCTGTGTGTGCTACAGTCTTCGAGGTCCCGAGTTCAAGTACCAGTAAAGTTAGTAAAAGAAAATTGTTGAAATTCTAAGTGCTATCTCAAAATCAATCACAGCTTAGAAAAAAGTGGGTGGTGGTAAGTTGATGGTGGTGTGGGGGGGAAGACCAACAACAATTCGGTCGGTTGGGTCTCCTTAAACAACTCGGGTAATTCTCACGATCAGCTAGATGCATTAATTAGCGTCAAATGAGCTAATGTTTGTTAAAATCTGTGGTAAGACAGAATCAAGCTATAGACATTTCAGCTTAGTGCCCAAAATCGTAAGGTCTTACCATTTACACCAACGGGCCTTTTACTTGCTGAGTGCTTAACATATAACTGGGTTCTTTACTGTGATTGTATGAACTAAAAAGTAGCCTTCCGTGTTCAGTCCAGAGTTCAAGTCCCATACAAGGTAGAATAGATTCAAGATTCAAATAGCGAGCACAGAACGTTATTGAAACATGTCCAAGCCGTTCATTAAGTGAGCCTAAACCAAAACTAAATGTTCGTGAGTATAGAAAAATCGTGCTTGGTAAGAGATCCATTAAGATCCATGTGGAATGGATGGTTTTATCATATCCTTTGAATGATTTTCAGATCCATTGGATGAAAATATAATATCAATTATTATTAATTTTCACGATATTAAAACTATCCAGTCCAAGTGGATACCAAAATCATCAAAATTTTCTTGTTTTTTCTGTTTAGACTTTCGTCAAGAAATAGTCATGATTTCGGTACCTTTAGAAAGGGATTTGTTTTCTCTGTGTATCGGGGTATTTCTCGCAAAAGCAAATGCATGACATGGACGACAGAGCAACACGTCCAAATGATAAAAATTTTGAAGTTCCAAGCGAAAAATCATGTTTTTAAAACAAACCAAAGCATAATGAACGTATTTAGAAATAGTTAATGTTAATCTTTGGCGGCGTTGTAGGTCAGTACCGACTTTAGTGAGGATACTACTCTCAAAGGAACGGATGATAAATTGTTTCCTTGGACACTATCTCTGATGCTTATCTATTGCAGAGGTGACTTGGTGCCACTAGGCTATTTCGAAATTTTAACTAAAAACGAAACCTACTTGATATTACCAAAAAGATTCCTAATGATTTGGTCTTCCACTTTCGAGCTTCTGCTTTCACTTGCCGCCTTTGACTAACCAAACCCATCCGAGTCATACCCATACCCATCCATCCACTCGTCTGCTTGTTAATTTACAAAGTTGGCAAACACTGTGAGCGAGCTTAATGCAATTAATAACTCATTAAATAAATACAAATCAAAGTGGACGACTCCACAAACGGACAAAAGTTTCTAGTTTCCCTGTTTGGGGGGCCCGCTCAAAGGAGGCAAACGCTGAGAAAAGCAACGTAAAATGTACCAATTAAAAATGCAATTGAAATTTGAATGGCGACGCAAATGAACCGCATGAATGTGGCAGCAAACAACGCATATAGTTGCCAGGGGGGTGGCGGGGGGGGGGGCAAATGCATTTTATTCATTAAATTACATTCACATTTCATAGACAATTTCATGGTTTCTCCCCGTTGGTTTCCGTTCGCGTCCCGCGTCAAGTGTCTTTTTAATTAGCGTACCGTTGCGGCCACTCGAACTCGAACTAAGCAAACTGCACCCAACTCTCTCTCTCTCCGTCTCTCTCTGACAGAGGCGATGTTTGCTCGTTAACTCACTCACCGCAAGATTCAATTTGTGGCTAAACATTTCTATTTCTCCTCCTTTTTGTGTGGTGACCCCCCCTCATAGCGAGCTAAATGTGCATGAAAATGTAACTGTAACGGTAACTGTACACTAGTGCTGTCTCTTTTTTTTCACTGGCTTAGCTTTGCGCTCCTGTGGCCCGTTATAATTGCGCTGCGAGAGTTTGTTGCTTGTTTTCCGGTTGGCTGCCCTTTCGTCTGCCACTGCCACCCTCTCTCTCTCACTCTCGTTCTCTTTCTCGCTGCCTGCCCCCGTGCGCATATTGAATAAAAATATGAATAGTACATAAAGGAGAGTAGTGCTTGGTGCATATGTTCTGGGTTATTTGCTATATAGCGACAAATTGATAACGTTTTGTATGATTCGCTCAAGTTGATTTTCAAGCAGGGACTACTCAAATGTAACGGCAACGGCATTTACAATATGAGAGACGGGCGGACGGGCAGTTGATTGGAAATGTCAATGGCAATGTTAAGCTTAAAAAGCGTTTTCTGAATAGAACCAAACCAAAAATCAAGCTAAAAAATATGATAATAGCACTTCTTTTCATCTTCTTATCTGCCAGATAGTTGCTATGTCTTAGATAAACTCACAATTTACTCTGTTATTTGTTAGTTTAGGCCACAGATAGCTCTATGTAGAAGATGAGAAACCGGCCCTTAATGGACTGTTGGCAGGAGCCCATAACAGTCCACCTTCCGCCCAAGCAAACTAAAAGGTACAGCCGCTAACGTGCGACACGAGAAAGCAAAGAAAAATACCGTTATTAAGGACAAAGTACATTAAAATAGTGGTTTTTTTACAATAGGAAGAGAATCTTTAGGGCATAGAAAATAAAAAAAGGATATTTTTTGATGATCCATTGGATGATTTTGGTGTCCATTTGGACTGAATGGGTTAAATATCATAAAAATCATATTATTTATGTTTAATTGACCTTAGATTTTCATCCAATGGACCTGAAAATCGTCCAAGGGATATGAAAAATGGATATAATAATATCAATAAAAGGATATGATAAAACTATCCATTCTAAAACTATCTTAATGGTACTCGATGGAGTTTATAAGCAAGTCAGCAAACCTCTAAAATTTTGCAAAAGGTTCGGTTCGGAGATATCGAACACGTTGTAAAGTCTAAGGTTCGGCTCGCGGACCGGTGCCTGGAACCCCTGAACCTTGAACATTAAAGAAGAATAGTTTTAATGACATTTCCAACTTTAGAGAACTGCTTGGTTTAAGTAAATGATCATGATATCTTCCAAGAACTGTTCATCTATACCAGCTTTTAGATTAGAAAGATGAAACTTAAGTGTTGAAAAGGCTCGTTCAACTGATACCTGAGATGCTGGAACAGCAAGTATACTTAAGGCAATATCTTTTTAGTCCTCGTTTTTTTTTTACCTTTCCAAAATTTTATAATGATGACTAGCATTTAACTCGTCGCGCTTCGCTGCGTCGCCATCAGTATAGTGAATAGTTACCGTTACCGTTACCGTTACCTCCCCATTTGGCTTTATTTCGTATTCTATCCTTACAAACCGAGTTTCAAGTCAATTGGATAAAAAATAATTTTTTGCATGCACAATTTTCCGGGAATTTTCATGCCTTGGGGCGGATTTTCCGACATTGGAAAATCACATTTCAAATTATTTCGTATTCTATCCTTACAAACCGAGTTTCAACTCAATCGGATGAAAAATAGTTTTTTGCACACAGAATTTTCCGGCCATTTTCCTCCGGGCGAATTTTCCAAATCGGGAAAACACCTGTCGAATTATTTCGCGTACTATGCTTACAAATCATATTTCAAGTCAATCGGATGAAAAAAAAATGTTTGCCATACAAACTTTTCCGACGCATTTCCGACTTTTCCGGTTGGAATTTTCCAAAACCCCGTCTTAGTACGCACTTTCACCACTAATGGAAACTCCTGTCCAAATTTCAGCCTTCTATCTATTACCGTTTGCGCTCTGCGTTGATTGCCAATCAGTGAATCAGTCAGTCAGTCACTCAGTCAGGACACATTGGGCGTGTTCAGCAGAATAATTGATCCCTGAGCAGGTATCAGAAAAAAATGTCGTATCGAATAGATTCTGCTGTTGGAGGGAGCAGTATCACTTTAAAGTAGCGTACTATTTCTTTGATACATGCTCCTGTATCATGATACCTCAAATTGGCTATTATGATGCCGCATCTCTCGAGTTCAGTATTAAGATAATTTCAAATTTATACTTGATCAGGGAGCAAGTTGTTCTGCTGAACACGGCCATTGTTTTATATATAGAGTAGAAGTAGATTGAACTGTTGAAAGTTAATGAAATAGCTTACGATCAACCAGCCTTCTTTGTGGTGTTGTGCGTGTCTTGTTTTAGAAACGTTTGGATGAAAAACATAACTTATTGACCTAGATCCTGCTAAAAAGTTCTAAGATTAATAATCCAAAGGACACTAAAACAGTCACATTGTGTCTATATGTTCTCATGAACAAATTTCGAAGGAATCTATAACATCATTTTAAGATTTTATATTTGATATGGGTTTATTGCTTTCATGAACTTCTCTTTTTCACAATCTGAGGTTGAATCATTCAAAGTTGAATTTTGAAAACTCTCATTAAGAATTTTATTTTTGGAGCTTCAGCATGTCTGTCAGAAGTCCATTCAGATATTTTTAGGTGGAGCTCGTTTAATAGATACTCGGAATGCAAAAACTCATTGAAGAGCTAGTAAACGTTCGCAAATTTGGTAGGTTGAGTTCCATCGCGTCACACAGTCTAGCACAGTATTTTTTTTCTAAATTTTTCAATATGCAATAGATTTCATATAGTGTGAGTACGGAGTTTCTTACAAAGTGCGCAAAACTCAAGTAATGTCAAAACAAACTTTCTTAAAAAAAAACGTTAATAACTAAATTTAGAATGTGTATGCAGCACAACAAGCTGTAATTATAGAGTCCTCCATAGAATCTATTGAGGCAACTTGGTCATTCACATGAGCAACCTTCATCAACATTACATTCTTTATAGTTGCATACCTTTTTTGTTGCATAGCATTTTTTAAACGTTCAAAGTATTGTGATAATTTTAGATACTCTGAAAAAACTGACTAAAGATATTCTTTGAACCGAACCAGTTTCATCAGAAGAGGTCCGGTTCGGGAGGTTAAAAATGTAAAAGGTCCGGTGCGATTGAGCCAAAAACACAAACAGAACTGGTTCTACGGGTTCGATTCAAGACCGGTTGAAAGTGGTAGCTTAAGTGGATTCTTACATGTATTTTTATAAAAAGGAACAGGACAATTCAAATAGATCAGTATTTTCCCCAATCGGTTTAATGGCATCAAACATGATCATTTTTCCTGAGAAACGTTCTCAAAATAATGAAGATGAAATCTTGACAAAGTTTCCACATTTGACTTTGAGAAGGGCAAGTTTGTTTTTTGGAGTATAATTATTATGTCGTCGCTAAAAAATTGCATGGACGCAAAACCAGTGACCGATCTTTGTTTATATTTTAAGGGTACATACCGGTACGTACCGTTATACCGAAATAAAAATCTAGGTACCGGTACGGAACTGAATACCGAAATAATATTAGAACCAAAAACAGAACCTTTTACCGAAACATATGTTTTGGTACGTACCAGAATCGGAACCGGAACCGAAATACGATTAGGTTTGATTCCCTGGTTCAAACTTAAAAATTGACCCAAGCTAACTTCGGCTCGACCGAAGTTTATATACCCCTCTTGCAGCTTGGATAATTTATATAAATTAACAAATTAAATGATTTTCGTGGAACTTTCTTAGCTGAGTTGTTTCCCAAACTCAGCAATAGATGGCGACACCACTTTGACCATTTGCTTGCCAGTTTGTTGTATGGCCGCTATAAGATATATTCATCCGATTTTGACCAAACTTTCCAAAATTGGGTGGAAACTGATAATGTTTATAACTGGAGTATATAAAGACGCTACCATTGCAAACAAAAAAGTTTTTCTCACTAGAACTACTTTTTCGACCGATCGTTCCTATGGCAGCTATATGCTATAGTCATCCGATTTGGATCAAACTTGGCAGAATTGTGTGGTAGCATATATTATTGTTCAAAAACAAGTTTAGGACCGATGGCATTCGAAACAAAAAAGTTTTTCCTACTAAGACTTTTTTCAGACCTATCTTTTGTATGGCAGCTATACTATATAACTGTCAGATTTTCTTCATAATTGGCGGAACTATGTAAAAGCATAGAACACTGATAAATACGAGGTTTGGGGGCGTTTGCATTGAAAACAAAAAAGTTTTTCTCAGTAAAACGAGTTTTTCGACCGATCGTTCCTATGGCAGCTATATGCTATAGTCATCCGATCCGGCCGGTTCCGACAGATGTGCAGCGTATTTGTACCAAAAGGCTTCGTGCAAAGTTTGGTTAAGATAGCTTTAAATCTGACGGAGAAGATAGCATAGAAACAGACGGACAGGGCTATATCAAATCAGCTTGTCAAGAGATTGAGAGAAGCTTGGCCCTGGCCCTCCTGGAGGTGCTGTTTGAGCCAATTTTACTTTTACTTTTGTCATATAAACTTTATGTGGTCGGAGATGTTTCCTTCTATGCGTTACAAACATCTGGACCATTTTAATATACCCTCTACAAGGGTATACAAATTGAGGCTGGGTACGTTATACATCTACACCTGGGTCTATCTATTATAGTCTCTGAGATGGACGCGTTCATACAGACAGACAGACGGACATGTCTAAATCAACTCGGCTGTTGATGCTGATCAAGAATACAAATACTTTATAGGGTCGGAGAAGCTTCCTTCTGGCTGTTACATACATTTGCACAACTTCATGATCCCTTTTTCCCATTTTTAATGGGAACAGGGTATAAAAATAACTTGTTTCATAGGGAAAAACAAAGGCAAATACAGAACAAATAAATTTCAAATCTATTTTATTGTCCATGAGTGTATAATTCAATGAATCAATAGTCTTGCAGGACTCTAGCTAATCTAACCTCAGCTTTTGTTAGAAAACGAAAACCTAGTCACATTAAAACTCAACAGAATACTGTATAATCTATCCAATAAAGACAACCCTAGTTAGGACCCCCTTTTACAGAATGACTTGAATCTTGCTGATCACATTCTCATCATTGTGAGTAATGCCAAAGGGGTGTTCGGTTCGATGACTCTTCCTTCTCTCCTTCTCTTATCCAAAAGAATGGGGTTCCGGTTCGGGAGGTCAAAAATGTAGAGGGTTTTGTTGATTGGATCCTGAAATAAGTCAACAGTGTGGTGGCTCGCGAGCCAAAAAGAGTCTTTTTTTGTGGTTTCTGTGAGCATTTGTTGCAAAAAAAAAATTATATTTATTATTTCATTCGTTGTAAAGTGAGTATTTGAAATGAAAACATTCTTCATTGTAAAGTAGTGAAAAAAAAAAAAAAAATTCATTGAATAGTTAAATTGGTAATATAAATTACAGCCCACGCGCTTGGAACCTGCATCGGACATGTTTGAAGTTGGTTTGTGTCCCCATAAAGTTCTCAGCTTTGCAATCAGTTCTCCTCATTCGCTTGAGTGATCAACATTGACGCGCCGCCATGTGTGACTCTATTGAAGGGTGAGTGTCAGTTGATTAAGCGCCGTCCTCACTGAGGTCGGAATCGATCTCCTGAGGTATTTCAATCAGCTCCGGTATGTCCACCGGGGGCACAATGCGTACAACTTCGAGCGTGGAAAGTAGCTCTTCAATGGCTTTTTCCACCTGACCAGAGGAAACACAACAATCAAAAACCAAAATTTCATTCGACCCACTTGCAATTTCTTACCCGTTTGGCCATATCCTGTAACCCTTCACCGTGTTCGCGGGTAACCACCTGCTCCAACAACTCAACCAACCATTCGCGCATTATTAGCACATCGGCGCGTTTCATATCGAAAAAGTGATTGGGATATCCAAACTTTTGTAGCTCCTCATTCTTGACACAGACCAACAGCAATAACAACTTGCGTATGGCAATGATAAGCGTCAGAAATTCACGCATCTCGGTCAGTGTCTGATGGGCCATGTCAACATTTGCAGCGGTGCTGATGGCATAGGCCAATTCATTTAGTTCTCGATAGCGATGCATGGTGAGATCCACCTTAATACTTTTATCCACCACAGACCAGGCCAGGCAAACGGCCAGAGGACGACCACGCCAGCCATATTCCTCGAAGGCAGCGGCCAAAAACATCAGATTGGAGGAATCATCGGCTTGCTCGCGGCGCAAATGGACGAGTAGTTGCTCAACTAATTCGTTTACCTGTGTGGGGAAAGTAATACAAATGGGGCATTAGTATAGACACAAAGACTTTGAATATTTTCTTCCATAACTTCAATACAACAAAGTTGTTGCAAATTGTTCAGATTGTTTATATGACAGCTATATAAAATAGGGTTTGTAATCTTTATAAACTTGGTAAGCCGTCTAAGGAGCTCAAAATCCAAGTGCACAGCTAATTTCAGTTCATTAACTTTTAAAACAACAAAGTTGCAACAAATCGTTCAGCTTGTTTATATGGCAGCTATATAAAACAGGGTTTGAAATCGTACCAAATTTGGTATGCCGTCTAAGAAGCTAAAAATATAAGTGCAAACCGAATTTCGGTTCATTAACTTCTTAAAGAACAAAGTAGTTGCAAATCGTTCAGATTGTTTATATGGCGGCAGCGTAGAATTATGGTATAAACCAGGGCGTGGCCCGCCCATAGTCACTGTTGGCCGTAGTCACTTGGGTTTTTCACAAAGATGCGTATCGAACTTGCACAGAAAAAGCAAGTAAAACAGCTAAGGTTTTTCGTGTTCACAAACACAAGCACATTTTTGTGTCCTTTCCAGTTGGCCTACCCTGGTTTAAACCTATTGAAACTGGTTAGAAATACATATAAAAACAAACAAATGTCAAAAAAAAAAAAAGTGTCGAATCAAACCACTGTGCACTGTCGCTGAGAGGAAGAGAGGTAGAGAGAGAGAGAAATAAAGCATGGCCACTGAGGCTCTTTCACTGACGCATTGGCAAATTAACTGGCTGGTACAGTTGAATTTTGCCAACTTTTTGAATGAACTGGTTTCACAGTACTGCGGAAAAAGGCAGCAGCTCTCTTCTTCTTTACTGACCACGTTCTACTAAAAAAGGCAGCCGATTCGCCAAACGCTTTCTTCTTCTTCTTCTTCCAAGCCCGATTTTGTTTATCGAAATCACACACAATCACACGCTCTCTTCTTCTTCTTCCAAGCCCACGTGGTACGGTGCACTGACCACGGTTCTATGGAAAAATTCAATCCGATTTTTTCAGCGGAATCACAAAACGTTTTCTTCTTTTTCTTCCAAACCCACGTGGTACGGTGCACTGACCACTTGCTAACACTTACATTCATCGGTTCCACACAGTCTATGTTCTGCAAAAGACGTCTAATCAATGCGAAGCGTGTACGGCGACGACCACTTGAAAATTCATTGATCAAGTAGAGCATGCAAAGACAGGCCATTAGATCACGCATTTTAGTCAAATCCCAAAAGCTAGCATCGTTGAGCAGTACATTAAAACTGCGAGAAATCTAGTTGGGAATGAGAATAGTTTGAGGATATGATGACGGGTGTTTGCGCTTGCGCTTTACTTACCAAAAAGCAAGTGTCGGCTTGATATAGAAATGCACATTTCTCGTGCAGCCAAGGAGTTTGCTGCACCATGGAACGTAATTGCTGCAGTGTAGTACCGACCAGTTGAAGAGTAGACATTTTGATATTAATCAATCTGATATAGTTGAAAGTAAAAACCACGTGAATTATTTCACTGAATTTTTTTTGTGAGCGAGCTTCTACTGACGGTTGCGGCGGCGTCGTTTCCGTTACTGCACGTTGTCGCTTCAAGTGTGACCAGCCTTTCGTTATCGGTATTTTCCTTAAAAAGGAAATAGCTCAAATTGACCTTAAGGTATAGGGTGCAACTGTTACGAAATAGAGATGGGCGTACATTTTACAGTTCTTAACTCTAGGAGAGTGAAACGTGACAAAATGAGAATGTACATATGAGTGAAATAGGTTTGGTAAAGTGGGGTTGAGAGTGTTAATAATGTTTATTATTTAAGATTTTACAATAGAAAACTGAAAAGAGTTGGTAATAATTGCTGTAAATTAGAAAAACGGTTACGAAAGGGTTCATTAGAAACATTAAAATAAATCGGTAAATAATTCCGGAACTGCAAAACTTATTAGGCTAAGCAGAGCGCTTAAATCAATCTCACCAGAGTGTAGATTATGAATAAAATGCACATTTTTATTCAGGAATGGACGATCCAATAAGCATAGTCTGTGCTCGTATGGTAGATGCCCATAGGAATTCCAACTGAAGTCACTAAGGGCGAAAACTACAAACTGTTTTTATATAGATTCGAGTTGGTTTCGTTATTTTAGGTAGTGTGTTCAATATTCAAGAATAGGTCTCACCAGAGAAACAAACAATTGTCCTTAAATTCCTTAGAACATCTTTTGATAACAACACGAACTCTTCTAGCTGTATTAGAAATGACCATTGAAACATAACTTGGCCACAAATTGTATTTCCAAGTCGTCGACTTTATAGAGGCGTCAGTCATTAAGTATATACACTGTAAACTGTTAGTTCCTTTGTAGGAAAAGCGTTGATACTGAATCATCATATGACAGGCAGAGCTAAAGATCATACGCATACATTACCACATGAGAATTATATAATGCAGACGGAATACCATTTAGAAATAAGTTATAAAGCAAATATATATAATGTGTCATGTTTTAGAAAAGTTATGAACAAAAACATAACTTATTGAGCCAACTAAAGCTTCTTTGATTGATATTTAAAAAGGTCACTAAAACAGTCGCATTGTGATAAAATGCGTCGGCATTACGCAGCTTTTAAAAACTAACCCAAAAATAGTTTCGTTAAAAAACATCAAAAACCGCTGTTTGATTGCATTTGGGCAACTCAAACAAATTGGCTCCCCCACGGGGCAAACACACACACAAACATTCTGCGATTTCTCGGATTTTGCTATTCCCAAGCGATTATATCAATGCTCGCATAAGGTAGCTTCTGCAAACCCGCTGAAGATAGGCAAAGACTGCTGATGATTGAATTGTGGTGATTCATGAAATAGCTATATAGTCAACCAGCCTTCTTTGTGGTGTGTGTGTATGTGTCTTATTTTATAAAAGTTATGAACATAAACTTAACTTATTAACCTGAAGCCTGCTAAAAGTTTTATTCTAGTACCCCTTTTCCAATTAAGTAGCTTAGGAATAAGGCCAAGCACGGAATCGAAAGCTTTGCTAAAATCTGTATATATCACATCCATTTGCTTTTTGTTTACAAACCCCCCATATGGACCAGAGTTGTAAACTCTAGCAAATTGGTGTCCACCGAACGCTTTTTCATAAATTCATATTCATTCATAATTCATCATAAATTTGTTTTGGGGAAACTAATGAGCAGAACAGAAATGCTCCAATTGAGAAAAGATGGTTGATACGAATAGTTTTTGCAGTTTGAAAGTTATATACGTATATTTGGAAAGAGCATCCGAGTATTTAGAGTAATCTATTTGGGATCTAGATGTGATTAATTTCTTGTATTATCGACTCTTGATGTTTTTAAGATTGCACAGTTCCTTTGTAAGCCAGCATGGAGTTCTTGTGGGAGAGGGAAATTCATTAAAAACCACATTCATCGTACAATAAAATGAGTTAGTAGCTGCCTCAATATCATGAGCAGAGTCCAGAAAGGACCAATTTGTAAAGTAGGATGCTAAACTTACTCAGGGAGTGATAGCGTTTGCACTCTAGTTACCACAGAGCTATATGACCGAAGTCCAATATACAGACAGAAGAGTAACCAGACAGAAAAAGAGACGCAGAGACAGAAAGCTAGAAAGCTAGAACTTTACTCGATGAGAATCCAATTACCGTTTTTTTCGTTTCAGTATAGAAATCGAACTCCCTATACTACTATACTATATGACCCCAACTCCTATATACAGACAGAAGAATAACCAGACAGAAAAAGAGACGCGGAGACAGAAAGCTAGAAAGCTAGAACTTTACTCGATGAGAATCCAATTTCCGTTTTTTTCCGTTTCAGTATAGAAATTGAACTCCCTATACTACTATACTATATGACCCCAACTCCTATATACAGACAGAAGAGTAACCAGACGGAAAAAGAGACGCAGAGACAGAAAGCTAGAAAGCTAGAACTTTACTCGATGAGAATCCAATTTCCGTTTTTTTTCCCCGTTTCAGCATAGAAATCGAACTCCCTTTTATTCAGCTCGAAAAATCAGTTGGAATTGTAGTAAGCTGACTCTTAATCGATCACCTTTCATTCTGTTTAGTCTGATCGAAGCCAAACCATAAACAATTTCTATAAACATTCTGTAGAACTTTGCCTCTCTCTAAACAAAAATTCGATATTATGACCAAATCCGAAACTTTGTGATGACAAAAGTTCTCCAAAACACAGGAGGGATTAGCTAATTTTACATTGCACTGCCGTTAGCTACAACAACTTCATTAGCAAAACAACAAAAAAAACAGCCTACAGCAGCTAAGCAATCTCCAATCTTCAATCTCAAACCCAAACAAATCAACGTATAATGATATGAAAATCTGTTGGCTTTTGTCAAGCCCCGAAGCCACAAGAGTCAGAGCGGGGGAGGGGAAGGGGCAGCTGCTGCTGCCACACATTTATGTCGTCAACAATTTGTCTTAAATTAGGCGTAAAATGTACAGATTGGTGGCAAACAACAAGCCTCTCATCAACCCCAAAGCAAATAAAAGGGTAGTTCTCTGCCACTTATCCAGCTCATTATGATTGTTATTATTTTCGTTTTCCCATGCTTTTTTTGGGTTACACTTGACACTTTTCAATTGCACAACCCTTGGCTAATTTAGCGCTTTTATCACATCTAATTGAAGCGGGCTGCCTTGGCACTTGTTTGGCCCAGAGGAGATAGGAATCGGTAACAACTAAGCTGATTTGCATAATTGGCTCTGCTTTTGTATAAGCCATATGCAACCCTCTGTAAGAGAAAGGGAAAAGATCAATTCTGAGCTGGAATTTTTGGGTTTGTACAGTTTTGGGGCACCTGTTCCTACTTGGTTTGTCACAGATTCTCTGAAAATGTACATAGAAGGTGAAGCTAACCCATTCCTTTACTTAAATGTACATAGATGGTGAAGCTAACCCATTCCTATACTTATCGGTTCGAATCTTGGTTCATAGCTTCTTACATCGTTGACTCCTTTTTTGGTTCGTTTTACTAAACTATTGAGAGCGTCCATTATTTGTAGACTTCTTCTGACTTATGACTTATGCCTACTTGAAGTCGTCCATCGATTATACAGTTCTTTTTTTATGCGTTCAAAATATTGTAAAAGTTTTTAAAAAATTAACTTAAGTGACTCTTTGAACACATACTTTTTTCAAATAGAGATGTTCCGGTTCGGGAGGTTAAAAACTTACAGTTTTCATGACAGTATTTTCAACGTATTTTGGATCTAAAACACAATTTAATAAGTAAAAGCGCTGCAGTCGAGTGGCCCGACTCCAAAATACTCTGTACAATTGAGACACACATGCACAAATGCGCTCACACACACACACGCCCTAGCTGCCTGCAGTAGGCACATTGAAGCTTCGCTTCCCAGCCCGCTCCCACAAGCTAAATTGGTTTTCTGTATAACTTTGGTGCATTTGCTACGATCTTATTGTAGTCCAGTCAAATTAGAGTATTTCGATGCATGAAATATTGACCAGCCTGATTTTCTATATGTGGCAGGGGACTGTCGAAAAGGCTTAAGCAGGGCATTCACACACAAATTTGTTCGACGAAATGTTCGTCGTTAGTGGAGGTGTTCGTGACAGAATTTTGTGTTCTACTTTTTGTTCGCAAAGAATAGAAACGTTTCTATCTTGCGTGTGTTCGTGTGAACATGTTCGTCAATGGATGGGAACAAGTGCACGAACATCATGTGAACACGTGCCCAAATGAGCAACGAATTGTGGCTGGAATTTATTGAATGCCCCCAAAATGATGAAATAATGCTTTAAGCTAATTTGTATCGCCATCTGGGCCATGATTGTGTTAGATTTCGCTGCCATATTTTCATGTTTACTCGTTGAGATTTTCAAGCAAATGATGTTCGTGAGAAATGTTCGCCTGGTTAGTGGGCAAATCAATTTTTGTTCGTCGAACAAATTCGTGAGTGGATGCCCTGCTTTAAGTTCAAATTTGTGACAATATGTGTCATTGGGAACCGCCGCCATATTGAAAAACGAGAATTGGTCTGTAACTCTGAAACTATTGCATTTAGAGAAAAATTTTCAAATACAAAGTTATAGATAATAATATTACTTTTCTTTTTGGTTCTAACACAATTTTTTGTGCGGGCAATAGTTTTCAGGTTATGTACGATCAAAAATTTATTAGTCACTTTTTTCCCATTTTTCTTGTTTTCGGTGAGAGCTACGCACAATTATCTCATAATATAAATTAAAGAGCATAAAATTTGCAACAACTTTCAAATATAACATTTAGCTGTGCGACAAAGCGTTACAAAACTATAGAAAGGTAATGATATTGTATATAACTTTGTCTTTGAAAATTTTTCTCCAAAGTCAATCGTTTCCAAGATACAGAGCATAGTTACTGAAAATTCCGTATACCTTTTATCTAACCTAGGTATATATTTAAGAAAATTGAGCACCCTTTCAATCACTGTCAATAACACCAAGTCTCATGCGTCGAACAGTGGAAACACAGCCTAAGCCTATCAATTATGGTCACACCCTTCCATTTTAATAAAAATACCTGCCCAAAAAAACGGAGACTGGTCACACTTAAGCATTAGAGAAGATTAGTAAATTAAACACGCAACTGTACAAAAAAAAGCTAAATGTTTTTGCGGCAGAATACATGCATACAACAGGAACGTCCGATAGACGGGTGACCAGGGCGTCGGTAGAGCACTGAGCCAAAGATTGGAATAATTGGATCAATTAACCGTGCGAGTCTTGGAGGCAGCGAAGGAGCGATATTGCATGCTGAATCTGCCTGCGGAAAGAAGTGTTGCCACTCTGCGACACTTCTTGGAGTTTAACAAGCGGGCCTTCTGTGAGTTAACTTAGGTTAGGAGATAGGAACGGCATGAAACCTAAATTCTGACTATTTGTATACTCTTGCCATATAATTTATGCATTTTCTTGATCCGCATGGCGAGCCTAATTTACCTTAATTTACTCTACTTGGGTGCTGAAGAATGCGGTTACATTTCTGGCTAAACATGGGCCACATGACCTTAGGTTAGGTTAGGTGGAGTTGGCTAGGGACAGTAAGACGGTTCCAGGGAGGTTCCTCCCGACTGAACCATTGCGGTGACGGAATCTTCATCTCCGAGAGATTCAGTAAAAAGTGGTGACACAAGTGTTTTGAGTCTATTTCCACATAGAGCTAACAGTGGCAAAGAAGATGCAGGGTTTTAAGTTTCCTTCTACATAGATCTAGCAGTGGCAAAGAAGTTGCAGTACTGTCTCCTCCTTTTCCTCACACTTGCAGCTTCTACCGAACCCGTTGTGAGCGACGACCAAGCGTGCTGCATGTTTACCGATGAGGCAGTGAGTGACCAACCAGAAGTAAGATGTTTCCCTCTGACTGCTGGTACGCTTCAGGTTCAGGTTGAACGTGGGCCATGTGATCCTAGTAACTGCACAAACCGGAATGTTACTCCATCGCTACATAACCAGGCGCCAGGTTTCATATCTTGTGACTAGTTTGTATGTACATGGCTAAGGATCCCTTTCAAGCTTTTCTCAGGGAAGAGTAGTGCCATGTCTAGACAGTTTGTCGACTAACTCATTTCCCTCAATGTTGCGGTGTCCAGGCACCCAGATGAGATGGATACGGAGAGGAATTGCGGCATTATATTTCTATTGCTTATCTATCTGAGTAAAGACATACATATATACACTCCCGCTCAACTGAATAGGTTCAACACATCCAAAAAAGTAAAATTGCTATTACCTGTACAAAAAAGTTTTATAGAATTTTTGTACCCTTGTAAGTAAAAAAGTGAAATTGGCTCAAACAGCGCCTCCAGGAGGGCCAGGGCCAAGCTTCTCTCAACCCTTGTAGAGGTTATATTAATTTTGTTCAGATGTTTGTAACGCATAAAAAGAAGCATCTCTGACCACATAAAGTATATATAAATTCTTGATCAGCATGACGAGCCGGGTTGATGCAACCATGTCCGTCGCTTTCTATGCTATCTCCTCCGTCAGTTTAAAAGATATCTTAACCAAACTTTAAATGAAGTCTTTTAGTACAAATACGCTGCACATTTGGCGGAATCGGCCGGATTGGAAGACTATAGCATATAGCTGCCATAGGAACCATCGGTCGAAAGAGTATTATAAGTAAGAAAAACTTTTTTATCTTGAACGCCAACGTCCTTAAACCTCGTATTTCTAAGTTTTCTATGCTTTCACTTAATTCCACCAAGTTTGATGAAAATTGGACAACTATATGGTTTGGCTGCCATACAAAAGATAGGTCTGAAAAAAGTCTTAGCAGAAAAAACTTTTTTGTTTTCAGTGTAAGCCCTCCCAAACTCGTTTATTATTAATATTAAATATTTTGAATTTGGTCGAAATCGGATGATTATATCCCACCTAGCATTTGGATGATCATTCGGTGATTCCTCACTTTGGTAAGTCTTTTTCGAGCCCATTGGATGATTAAAAAGAGATTAGTTTCATGTGCGATTAAAGGAAGACTCGAAAATGCCTTATGCATTTGTTCAAAATGTGATTCATAAAAAAACGGCTCGAAAATGAGTCGAAACAGATCAGATAAACGGGTTAAAAACGACTCTTTTATAAAGAGTCGCGGCTAGGGTACCATTATCTCCCGACAAAAGTATCATTTATGATCAGAAAACAGGCGAATTTATGACTATCATCAGACTTATGGCTGTCATGGGACCCATTTGTCGGAAAAAAGATATTATTGAGAAAAACTTTTTTGGTTTTCAATTGTATCCTAAACTGTTTCTAAACTCTTCCATTATAAATATTGAATGATTTCAAACAGATTTCCCAAGTTTGGTCAAAGTCGGATGACTATATCTTATGGCTGCCATGGGACCGATCGTTAGGAAAATAGGTCTTATTGGGGGAAAACTTTTGTGTTATAAAATCTAACGTTCCTAAACTCGATGATTGTGCTTTCAAACAAATTTACAAAAAATTTGTTTTTATAAATATAAAACCAGCAATTGCAAGGTTATTAAAACTTCGATACAGACAAAGTTATTTTTACTTTCAGACTTTTCAAATGTTTGGCACTGCGAATAGTGGGTTGTACAGTTGCCCGACTTGCATTAACACCGCATTCTTCTCTGATTTTGTCAGCAGAACGATGAGAATTTGAAGCAGTTATGATGAAAAGTCTTCTGGATGCGCTAATGTGGTCTAGTGTTGGGTTGTTTATGAGTGAGTGAACAAAATCGAGTTGTTCTTTAAACTGAACAAGTGAAAATGTTCTTCTTCTATTGTTCATTTTTGTTCAGCGAGTCTTGTTCAGTCTTTCTTGCTTTGTGAGTTATTGAAATAGCTCGAATGAACGCTAAAGGACACCACGCCTTGAGAATGGTGAACGAGCCAGATTTTAGAAAGCTGATAGAAGATGTCTCACGGTGCCCAGGATATAAGATGCCGACTCAAAATACAGTTTCAAGAACTGACGACGAGCAGATGGCTTATATGACGGGCAATCTAAGCTTGGCAACTGCAGTATGTTTCACAACAGACACGGCTGGACTTCCCTCACAAATGAAAGTTACTTGGCTGTAACTGAACATTTTATTGAAAAGGAGTTATCGGGGCTCACATCCTACATGCTTGCATGCGTGGCGTTTGCCGAGAAACATACAGTCATTAATCTTTGTAATTTATTGAAAAACAAGTGAGAAAGTCGGTCAAGCCCGACTAAACCATAATCTGTATCAGTTCATTTGCTTCCGACTATAATATGTGCAATATATTTATTATACGCTCATCTCTAAGTTTCTCTCTCTCTCTCCCAAACATTGTGTTTGTTTGAATACAGCGGTGGTTGGTGGGAATGGCGATTTCTTAATTTCTTTTCTTATTTTTTCTTAATTTTTAGTAATAAATAGCTATAGGTAATAAATAGTAGTTATAATTTTTTTTTTTTTTTTTTATTTAAAAATATCCATCTAAGATCTGTATGTCTGTAGCCCAACGCCGTTGATACATATTAGGCCAGCAGTTCCCATGTTTTTCCGTTCAGAATCTCTATTATCTCGATATTGCTCAACTCTTCTCTTCCAAAAAGGTCGGATCTTATTTCTTTTAGCATGGGACACCTTCCCAAAAAGTGGTACACATCCTCCTTTTCCCTACTGTTACAAATTGTACAGTTTGTTTCCTGCTCCGAGATGTGAGGTAAAAAGTGTAGTCTGATACATTCGCTCCTGCCAAGCATTATATTTTTTATAGTTTCCTGATTGTAGGCATCATTAAAATAGTTAAGACTTGATAAGTTGAGCTCCAGTTCTTTGTATATCAGCATTGACGTACTTGCTTCCGTTTCAGCTCTTGTACTTTAAGCTGTGTTTTACATCTTTTCTGCATAAGAAGGACTTCCATGTGCTGTTTATTGCCACCTTCGCCTGCGCTAGTCTTTCTTTAAGGTGTTTTTTGTAGTTGACATTGTATGTGATAAGCACTCCCAGATATTTATTTTCCTTGACTTCTTCTAGCCGTTCACTGGCAAGTTTTCTCCAATGCTTCTTAGATATTAACACTTTCGACTTTGATATGTTAATTGACAAAGTCCATGTACTACAATATCTTTGTATTGCGTTGATTATAATTTGAAGCGAACTTGAAGACTCCGCCATAACGACAATGTCATCTGCGTACATCAGAGCCTTTATTTTGAAGTTGTTGAAGGTGATGCCGCCTGGTAAACTTTCTGTGAGATCATCCAAGTATAATGCAAACAGTAAAGGGCTCAACAAGCACCCTTGCTTCACCCCCGATTCCGTGCTGAACGCTGCCGAGAGGATACTGCCATCCTATACCGAGGCGGTGTTGCCGGTGTACAAACTTTGCAATAGAGTTCTTATTTTTGAAGACATTCCCATGTTGCTGAGTTTATAGAATAAAAGAGTTCTATCTATCGAATCAAACGCAGCTTTGAAGTCGATGAAGAAGGCGTATAATGATCTACCGCTGTCAATGTAGGTGCGGGCGATACTGCTCAGGCAGAATATGTTGTCGGCTGTCGAATATCCTTTGCGAAAACCAGCTTGGAATTCGCTCATCATTCTTTCCCTTTCCACCCAAGATGTTAGTCTGCGAAGAAGAATTCCAGCGAACGTTTTTGCAATTGCATTTTGAAAGGATATGCCTCTGTAGTTTGCGGGATCACTAGAATCTCCTTTTTTGTAAATAGGAAATATGATAGCGGTATATATATATATTTCTAATAAGAAATATATAACCCATACATGTCAAACCTCTTTAACTTACCATCTCTGAGATCTCTTTGTTCATAAGGACTGACAGACAGACAGACGAAGATGTTTATATCGGGTCGGAGATGATTCCTTCTGGCTGTTACATACTTTTGCACAAACTTAATATACTCTGTGTACCTTTGGTACTCAAATGACCAACTTTTACCCAACACTAATGTGGTGGCATACTGAACTCCTCATTTCATATTATTTCCATAATTTGATTCATTTCGAATAAAACTAACAGCAACATTTTGGCTTCGTCCAATCTATTTCTTTAGACCAGACTCAACATATCCTTTTATTTGATTTTTTTTTCAAAGTCGTTCAATTGTTTTCCATAGTTAGGCTGGTGGCGCAAACTCCCCTTACTACTTTGTCATCTAGCTTAGATCCCTTCTAATAGATATTGATGGCATTTGCTGTACTATGTAAGTTATAGTAGACACAACTCATAAAGTTTGTGGAATGACTTTATTGGTTCAAGGTTTCAGACTCTCTGAATCTCAGGGCCGCTATCAGTGCTAGCCATCTGTTTAGACATCAAGTCTATAGGAAGAAAATTAAATATGGAGTTAAGAACCTCCCTTAGTATGGTTCGTAAGACCCCGCTCTTACATATTTCAGTACTTCTCTGTACTTTGTATGATGGTTTCCACGAGTGCTGGCCACTATATGGCTGTGTATGGCCAATGAATAAGTGCTGGGGGAAATCTTAATTCAAAAAATTCTGAAAAATGTTCACAAATATAATAATTGATAGTCCTTTGCCCATACAAATTTGACCTGTAAATTACCCAAGATATGGCCACTTATAAGTACATATGAAACTCTACCAGGTGCAGTAATTGGATGCCCTCAAAAGTAGGCAATGCAATTTGCATTTTTTCTTTGGGAGGAAGAAAAACAGTTGAGGTGAGATTTAGTGTGTTGGCTTGGGCCAGGTTAGTTCCTGGGGCATGTGCTTTTGTGGGTGTGTCATTTTGTAAAATATGCATAATTAAAATACAAAATGCATCACGCAGAATCGTCTCATCTTGGGCCAAAAGCTGTTAATCTTTTCATGCGGCTGCATAATTAAAATGTGAATATGGAAATTTCAATGAGAATCTTTTGCAAATGGGGCAAACGCCCCAAAAAAAAAAAAAAAGACGAGAAAAAGAAAAGGCCAAGCAAACACACACACACACACACACACAGAGAACGCACTCGTTGACAGCAACTTAACAGTTTGCTGCTGCTTCTGCTCGTTAACAGTCAGTCCTGCCGCTGTTGCCATCCCACTTGCACATTTGTGCTTTTGCCTGTCGCCGTCTCTCTACATGCCTCTGTGTGTATGTGTGTGTGTTGAAGTCAAAGTAATTGCAAAATATGAATGCATAATGAGCAGATATTTCCAAGTATGCAAAAGGAAAACTTCAAGCCTCTGCTGCCCGTTTGAGGTGGAGGAAGAGAGAGAGAGAGAGTGAGAGGCGGTGCTGACTTTTATGCTAAAGTGCGCGCCTCGCGCGTGTACTTGCATTTGTTGTTGTCAAAAGCGGTGCAAGGACACACCAATACATTTGCATTCTCATCATGCCTCTATGCGCTTTTTGCTACAACGCAAATAGAATCCCATTACCCAGCTCTCTGCCTCCCACGCGCACACACACACACACACATTCAAATGTATATTCAGTTTTTGTCTAGCTCAGAGCCATGTGCTAAGTGAAGTTGAAAACATGTCAAAATGATTTTGAGCTCATTAAAAAAAAAAAGGTTGTCCATTTGAGAATTTGTTCCTTCATTTTAATAGTGTTAAGTTGTCTAACAAGTTGGCAGAGAATATTTACACAAAGCACAATCTGTATAGCTGTTTTTTGTTGGGGAAAGTCTCTTGGATGGCGCTTTGTAAAACTCTTCCCTAAGGGACACGCTGCATTTCGATCAGAAAAGAATCATGGGCTACACTCGGCGAAAAAATAGAGAATTTTATACTTGGATCAAGACTGTTTGATCTCAGAAGTACGCTAAGAAATAAAATTTTTGATCCAAGCATGTATTTTTGAAACCGACCTCCTTGATTGAAGGGTTTCAATACTTGACCCAAGTACGAATATTCTCAAAATAAAAGACTTAAAACATATTTTTGAAAGAAAGGGGGGGAGACCGACCGACTTGGGACCATAGGAGCATAGTTTTTCCATTAATCGATTACTTCTTTGCACAAATATTTAAGATTAAATGAATTAACGGCCGACCGCTCACATCTGACAACGACAGTGCTCTGCTCTCAATAACCGATTGCTCTCTCCTCTCCGTAGTTTCTGCACACACCCCTCTTCCATGAAAAACGAAACTGTAAGAGCGTGTTCTACGCAATTCTCTCAAAGTTTGCTTGCCCTCTCCTCTCCCCTTGCATATAAAAACCAAACTGAGAACGAATTTTGCTCGATTTCAGAAGCAAAATTCTTTAAAATTTAAGAACGAAAAATTTTTTGTAAGATTCAAATTATTCCAAATTAAGTCAGAAATTGTTTTGGTTCGAGTTAATCTGCTTAAAAATTCCCAATGACTCCCAACAAATCAAGCTCGAAGAGATCAAGCTTCAAACTGATCAAGCTCATGTGGTTCATTAGATTAAGGCAAGTCAGAAAATGAGTCGAACTAAAAAATCTTCAGTGAAAAATCGGAACCGAATGACTTAAAGACAGACGGTATGGCAAAACATTGCCAAACGTGTTGTGAATAACTGCAGCCTTCATGAGCAAAACAGAAAGGATTGGCGAGCACTTTTAGCAGCGGACAAGTCCGTTAAGCGGTTCAGATATTAATATCGCGCCAAAGAAGAAGAATGCTTCACATAGAAGAAGAAATGATTCCCACCATTATGGCGCATCTTCACTGAATCCGCTCTAACAGTTCGCATATGCCACCATTTTACTATAATTAATCAGTTTTCTGACTATTTTATAACAAAACGAGAAGGTCAAGTTAACTTCGTCTGTGCCGAAGTTTTTATAATGCAAATGCTGTTTTTGAAATGTCAGAGATTAAGAACGCTTACATAAAAATCGAATATTTTTGTAACTAAAACCCATTTTCCGACTGATAAACATCTGATTTCGACCAAATTTCGCGAATCTTTTTGAAAACATATCAAATTATCAACTGCCGAGTTTAAGAGAGATAAAATTTAAAACAAAAAAGTTTTCTCACTAACATTCATTTTCCGACCGATCGGTCCTATGACATCCGATTTCGACCAAATTTTGCGAATATATTTAAAAGCATATAGAATTCGTAATCAGTGAGTTTAAGGACGCTCACATTTAAAACAACAAAATTTCTTACTAAGAACTATTTTCGACCGATTGGTTCTATGGCAACCATAAGATTTAGTCACCCGATGTCGATCAACTTTTTCAAAATTGTTTGAAAGCGTTTTATATTAAGAATCACCGACCTTAAGAACGATTTACTTGAAAACAATAGTTTTTTTCATTAAGACCCATTTTCCGACCGATCGGTACTATGGCAGCTATAAGATATAGTCATTCGATTTTGACCAAAGTTTGCAAATCTGTTTGAAAGCATATAATATTTATAATGGCCGAGCTTAAAAACGCTAACATTGAAAACAAAAAAGTTTTTCTTACTATGACCCATTTTTCGACCGATGGTTCCTATGGCAGCTATAAGATATAGTGATCCGATCCGGTCGGTGCAAAATTTCAGCTCGATAGCTTTAAAACTGAGAGACTAGTTTGCGTAGAAACAGACGGACAGACAGACAGACGGACAGACAGACAGACGGACAGACAGACAGACAGACAGACGGACGGACAAAGCTCAATGAACTCAGCTCGTCCCCCTGATCAAGAATATATATAGTTTATGGGGTCAGAAATGAATATTTGTATGCGTTGCAAACTTCTGGGCAAAATTATAATACCCTTTGCAAGGGTATAATAACAGGTACCCGGCGTGCGTTGCTACGCCCCCGTTTAGTGTTTTAAACACAAAACTAAGAAGTGCAACTTACTTTACCATTGCCATCTATCAAATCTGCAATATATTTGGCGACCTTTCTAATGTTTAATTAGTGAGTTTAGCTGGCTCTAGGTCCGAAAAAGTTGCGTTTGTTCACAACTCAAATCTTCATGATAATCTAAGCTCATAAAATTTTGCAAATTTCGCCCTTTTTTTAACCTTTCGTTCTTCTCTATCTATCTATTTTCCCGCCTTCATCATATCATATTATAAAATTTTGCAAATTTTCGCAATTTTTGGGGCGATTGGCCTACACCTTCTATTTACCCATCGACAATTGCCAACTATTAAATCTACACGATTCTCTAAACTCATTATAATTTATTATGCCGTCAAAATCGTCAAAACCCGGGGCCTTAGTGGACTTTAGCAGTCGGATCTGTAGACGCAATTTGTCCAGAGAGATGGGTCTGATGGAAGAGAGTGTGCGAGTTTCTGTTAAGAGACCAGCTTTAGTGGTGTCGGCATCCTTAGCAGAAACTAGACTGAAGGGGGTGAATCGATACTCTAAATTATTGGCAAACTCCTCGACTATCTAAAGATCCAATTGAGCCCAGGATACATCTTCTCTCTGGACTACGAACCTCTGTAAGGGCTGTCTCTTCTAAAGGGAGAAAAATTTCATCAAAACCGTTCAGCATAAGTCAATCCACTTTTTTTTATGGATGATGTTTGATGTATGATTTTTGATGTTTGATATATGCTGGCGAACACGGCCAAAGTTAAGGGGAACTTTGATTCAATTCATGCAGGGCTCTACTAAGAATTTAGGCTTAAAGTTTCCTTCAAAAGTTTACTGTTTCAAAAATTTCGGTATCTCTAAGTCCGTATTTGCTATGAACTTTATCTAATATAGTGGCAATTATTTCATGTGTGTGGGGAAAATCGCCCACGCTTATATGCGAGCACAAGAGAATGACAATGTAGATTGCTATCTGCATAGGGGCCGTCGATTTAAAACCGGTTTTCAGTTTTCAGTTGTAAAAATTGCAAAACTTTTACGAAAGTAAAAATTAGAGCACGGCTGATAGTCTGCCTTTCTCTTATCTAGCATGAATTGTATAGTTTTTGAACAGGGAATGTTTACCAGAAAGCCACAAACCAGCCAGCTCCCTGATACTTTTCTTTACAATATGGCAGAGCGGCCACATCTCGGCTATAATGTAATCGGTACGAAGTAAATCACGTACGAAAAGTACCTAGCACCTTATGAAAAGGTAAATTAAGACCTTGTTAAGGTAAAAGATACTCGAATTTAAAATATAACCTAGGTAATTCCAAACACTGTATATAGGGTCGAAAATGCTCAAAAAATTTCCATCACTTCCTCTAAATCTGAACGTATGTTTATCACATTTTTCTAATTTCTTCTTCTAGATGCCATGCCATACGCCCACAGGGATTTGGTTTGGAGCATTTGCGTCTTATCGTTGGATGTTCTTATATATCGGACAAGTGTTTGTTTATCTATGGCACGGATAATATTGTAGAGGTAAGTTTGGAGTTTTGAAGCCAGCGAACTAGGCTCTGGCCACCTATACACTTTTGCTCTTGTTGACAAACGCTGATCTCATTGATTTCCCTCTCTTTCTCTCTCTCTCTCTGCTTAGCTCATGAGCGGCTTTGAGCATTTAATGTCGCTGGAGCTGATTGAATTTGGAGCCGAATCATTGGCCTCGTTACATGTGGCTGGTATGATGGTATACCTGTTGGCTCACAACGATATGTGTGGTACACAGGTGCAGCGTTCGCTATTCCTGCAACGTTGTTTCGACTACATGGCCTGCACCGAGGCAACTTATGTGGGTACAGTCTACTTGTACATTGGGGGCACTTTTTTAATACACAAATTATGTTTTTAGGTCCATGAGCTGTGCACCCAGATCCTTTGTCTGCTGGACATCAATGAGTCGAGCAATATGCTCAATTTGATCATCTGCTGCCGTCAAGCCAGCCCCTTGAGCACCATGGCTCAGGTGGTATGCAGCTGTCTACTTTGGTCCATGCTGGATCGTCTCACGGATATGGGTTTGGATGCTCACCGTTTGCGTGCCTATCCCGAACTGATGATGGCCATTGCCATGGTCAATCCGATTGTCTACCTGGAATCCTATATACATGCCCTCAATCTGATTGTGAGAGTCATTGCCGCCCTGCTGATGGTGGGTCCGTACGGTTCCACGGACAAGCTATGCCAAGAGGTGGGAGTACCACCGGAAATGTTTCAGCTACCGGGAGAAGATGCTGCCGTAGTGTTTCGCTGGCTAAACACCATAGTGGACGAGCTGCGTGATGATCTGCAGCTGCAGGATGGCCAAATGCAAGAGCGTTTGGTACTGCTAGAGGTCACCGGTGAGCTGATACCGCATGTGCACCATCAACTGGTGAGATTCTATGAAAAGGAGGACGAACACGAGGAAAACGTGGTGGAGGTGGCTGGCAGCGAGGAATGGCAATGGCCTTGAAGATATACATTGTATTTTAACCTGAAATATATATTGATTAACACACAAGATAAATAAAATAATGCACATAAAATGGTACAGTTGCGTTTGCTTTTAGTGTTGGTTAATCGTTTATGCATAGATTTTTATATTTTTTCGACTTTTAAGTCAAAATCTTTTCTAAAACATGCTTTTTTGTTGTTTCAAGCTTAATATTTGGTAAACTATCAATTTTAGGTATAAAGCTTAGAGGAATTATTTGTAGGCCTATTTAATAGCAGTGATTTCCTTTAAAAGCATTTCAAAATCCATGAATTTGGAAGGAAGTTATGGTGATTTACGGCAAATTCCTAAAGGGGAACAAAATGGAAGTGAAACACGCCATTTGAATTCCCTTCTATTTGATTTGCTCACTCATCCAGCACGCTATCCAGCCACTGTTCCACTTCATTTTTGCCAGCTGACGACGGTGTGGCTGGTTGCACCATTGGCATGGGCATGGGCATGCTGGGCATAGTCAACTGTGTGTTGGTCAAGGCCAAAAGCTCATCCAGTTCATCTGGTGGTTGCTCGGCTGCTGGCGTTAATGTTGCTGGCAAGTCCATGGGTGTGGCTGGAGCTTTGGCCGTTGCGGGACGGGATGATTTGCTAGCACTGGCCCCATTGGATTCGCGTAGCACCCGCTGATGATACACCTTCTCGGCCCGTTCGGCTGCCTCATTTTGCTCCTGCAGCTGCTGACGTGTAAACATGGAGGTAGGATAATCCATGCGCTTATAAAATGGAATCGTTTGTAGTCCACTATTGAGTAGACTGAGATTGACAGTGAAATAGCTGTTGGCCGTCTTGCTGGGACTCTCGGCTGCGGTGGTCCACTCTTTCTCGGAACCGAAACTGAAATGACCCCCACCCAGGCTGGGAAACTGCGCGAGTTGATTGTAATCGCCCGCCCTTAGCTGGGCACGAGCATTCTCATCAATGGGCGCACCATCTAAGCCCATTTGCTCCAGCTCGTCGGTGTCATCAGTGGGCGGCAGAGTGTCCACCAAATCGCGATTCTTTTGCGGAGCCAAAGACGTTGGACGAGCGGACCAGCCCGCTGCCTGCTGCTTGCGAGCAAATCGTGGCTCATCACTGGAATCGGCTATGTCCACCAGACTGCGTGCGGCTGTGGTTTGTGGCGAGCTGGAGCTGGTGGTGGTGGTAGTACCACGACGCTGATAATGATTGTGCTGCTTCATATTCCGCCGTTTGCTGAATTGAAGTGCAGGTTAGTACAGTGTAAACTGTGGTTATTACGTGTCACTTACTCCTTGGATCGATCGTCCTTGCTGCTCATTTTTGCAAAAGTTTTTTTTTTTTGTAATGTTTTGGTTGTCGTTGCCCGGTGACAGCTGTGTGTTAGAGTGAGATGAGATGAGAAAACAGCTGGCGTTAATTAGTGATGCCGCAAAGGCTATTTTCAAGCTAACAAGCTGTAAATATACTTTTGGGTTTTGAATTTGATAAACAATTACACTATTTAGCAAAAAAATAAAAATTAAATGACGCATTACTACTAGAATTTTTTGGTAATATAGTTTCGAACGCAGAACTCGTATATCGATTTCAAAAAGTTTTTTATGAGTGCGATTTTTATAATGGATTTTTTTTTTCGCTAGGTACACTTACATTTTAAGCCATATGGGAAAATCTTGCGTAACGAACGCTACATTCCTACTCGTTTTCGGATTGACATATACAGCCATGCTCCCATTTTCGCTTTCGCAAAATTTTTACGATTTCAAACCGGTTTTTGCACCAAATTTGGACTCAAAATCGTAAAATTTTTGCAAAAGCGAAAATGGGAGCATGGCTGATAAACATTCTTTTAAAAGAGATACCTTCAGTGGGATTTAAGTGTACTTTCGAATGGCATAAAACATCATTTAATAACAGGTATTTGTTGCGAAATAATTGATGACAAAGTTTTGTGATGTACGCTACAAAAAATGAAAGTAACTTTGAAAGTTGAAGTGTGTTTTCGTAATTTTTAGCGAATTTTGCATAATAAAGCACACAATATCTAATACGTAATAGATAGATAAATGTTGGAGGATTTAAAAAACCAGCCAAAATATTTTGTCGTTTTTTTATCAAATTTTTTCATAAATTTGTTTATGTGTTTTCTGTTATAATGCAAAGCAAAACTTACAGTTAATTGCAATCACATAGTAGAGGTGTTCCTGCAAGTAATTTTGATTTTAATTTCGGTGTGACCAGATAATCAGCCGAAAAGGCCAAAAAAAGTGTAACACAAAATTAAAATTAAATCACTTTGCAGGAACGACCTTAAAAATCAAGTTTTAAGTCGTTCAAGTCGTCAGCTTGGTCGAATATAAATATAAAATAAAATTTATTTTTTATAAACACCGGAAAATGCTGAACCCAAAACTGCAAAAGAAAACGGTTTGGTTCACCAACAATTTTGAGTAAATTTAGGAAATTGTAGTCGAAAATTGATCTATGCAAAAAGACTTCCATCGTTCCAGATGTGAAGAATTTTTCCACCTTCCTCTTAAAGGACAGCAATCTTCGTGCTCTTATCGGGTGCCAGTGTTTCAACAACATTGGATTTTGTCCATCTCGAGCAAATGACGTCTCTTCAAAATATATCTGACCTCATGCTGTTGCAGATTGAACTCTGATTTACGTTCTTAAAGATATTGGTGCGGATTCTTCTCGGATTATGAATTGCTTTTCGTGTATGCCCTGTTGGCTGAAAACCCCATAAAAACCGCACCGTTCTCAATGTGATTACGACAAATCCACATTTACATTTAAAAAATAAAAGCTTAAAGTCAAAAATGTCTAAATGGAAAGAATAAGGCGTAAATGAAAAGAATCCAAGTGAATCAAACCGAATCCGCAGTTTAATTTGCCTTAAAATCTATGTTAAAGTTCGAATCGGTGGCTTAAAATCTCCATAAACTACTGAACAGAACTAGTCTATAACTCCCAATCGGCTTGCATCCACTATTTTTTATTTATTTCTTAATTTTTTAATCGCCCAGGCTATAACTCCTCAATTTTTTCCGTAAATTTGACTGCGACCACTACATAACATTCGCATAAACACTGAAATATATTAAACAGACATAAATGTAGTATTTACGGTAAATTAGTGTCAAACACATAGGACATACTTGGTTCTCCAAATCGAAATCACAAAATGTAAAAGCAGTGCATTGTTTTGTATGGTAACAGTTAGACAGAAAAATTCAAATTAGCATCGACGTTGATTTTGATTTCGATTCTGATTTTTGTTTTGTTCGACAGTTTTTGTGTTATTTTCTGCAGGATATCTGGTCACTACGAAATTAAAATCAGAATCAACATCACTTGCAGGAACACCCCTTGTTTCTTATGGTTTCTTATACGCTGTTTACACTGCAGTCGTACGACCTTTTTTTTGTTATTTTTTACCTGAGACTGGTCGTCCGGCCCTACAAAATTATGACAGTTGTCTTTGAATTTGGGACGGTCGTAGACTCTACGACCGATAAGAATCAGTGCTGCCAGACCGTATTTTCCCCAAAAATTTGGCAGCCTTGTGTTATTTATCGATAGCTATCGGAATGTGCACCCGCGTGCATTCGGCACGTCAGCCTCCCAAAAACATCCGAAACTTTTTTTCAAATGAAAAATTCAATGGATTAGCTAATGAATTCATTCCAATGGTAATTATTGTTGTAACATGCATCCACAAAGCTATAAGAATTGGCTCTGATTAATAATATGCCAATTGGTCGTCTCATAGCTGGTGGCCAAAGTGATGCAGTCCCAGATTTCGGTTCGCAGCTCTGGGTATTCGTCGTAGCCGTGACCGTGACCGTGGACGTTGTCGCCGCCTTCAGCTTAATCTCCACTGGCTGTGGGCTCCGGCTACCGGCTCATGCTCCTCATCCGAATCGGTGGTCGCACGGATTAGCTGCAACAGTTGACGTAGATATCACAGGTTTCATTCACATAGCGATTAAACAAATCCGGCTTATAGGCATAAACATGATGGCCAGGTGCTTGTAACGCTTTTACTGTCCGCCATTTTGCTGCCCTATCTCATCTATCTATCTGCCCCATCTCATCCGAAGAGGAGTCGATTCAAGAGCGAGAGCCGTATATGTAAAGTGATGGGCATATCTCTGCTCACATCTTTGTTGCGATTGATCATGGGGTGCCTGGTCCATCAGAAGGACTGAATCATGGTGTGGATCGCGAATTCGCCGGTGGGGTGCTGTGTATTGCATTGATGTATTTACTGTGGAGGCAGATTGTGGAATTCACGCATTATGGCTCTGATTTGATGACTTTTGCAATTGTTCCCAAAGCAATTATATCCACATTTCCGAAATCCCATTTTGTAAACAAATGTTCAAAATTTAACACCGAAACTCCAATTTAATTTAAAGTAAACAAAAAACAGCTGATTGACGTTTGGGACTATTTGCGACTGTTCGCTCAATGTAAACACCAAAAAGGTCGTAGCCCCAGAAAAAGTTGTACGACCGCAGTGTAAATTCGATATTATGCATTCTTTTTTAACCCATTGTACCCTCAGAATGTTTTTAAAGAGTAAAAATAAATGGAATCTATAGGCACTTTTATCAAAAAAAAAAAGAAGTGCAGTATTATGTCCAAATGACAAACTAAATATTTTCAAACGGATTATGAATAAATGTAAGATTGGCTTACATTAGTTCAGTTTAATTGTTTTCTTCCTTTAATTGTTTTAATTTTTTGGTCTTGGTGGACTGTTTCTGGGAATTGCCCATATCTTAACTCATAAACCTTTAATGAAGACAAGCAATACAATAATCAATAATCGCGTAAAACGTTGTTTTCAAATCGGTTATATAGTTTGAATACAACGACCAAATATATTAAAATATAAATTTTTGGCTTGAAAACGCAACAAATTTCATTTTCGAAAGCCTAGGAGAAATATTTAACCATCAAAAAAAATCATTTATATTTTTTCTACTTAAGAAACGCACTTTTACAAATAACATAAGGTATCAATAAAAAAAAACATTTTATGAACAAACATAGGAGCAAGCGAAAAAAGAATTTAAAAGCTAGATTATTATTCATATTTTTGGCCATTCTTTTTAAGCATCTCTCTGCACTTATAGTGCCCCATCACTGACGATAGATAAATTTCTTGAAATATCGATAAGCGATAAAAGTTCATCTCAAAGATTACAACAGAGCAGCTGCATCGGCTGTGGTGGACAATACAAAGATGTTGCGGTTTATCCAGACTCTGCAGCCCAGCTTGAATCGCCAGCAATTGTCGCGTGAAATTTATAACGAATTCTTCGCCAAACTGGCCAAGCAGCAGCCAGTGCTGTCGCCTGTCCCCACCCTCTTCCCCAAAGATCACGAACCCCAAACTCACGAAGTCCCCACGTCAGAGGATGTGTGGATCTTTGGCTACGGTTCGTTGATGTGGAAGGCCGATTTTCCCTACATTGATCGACGACGTGGTTACGTGTGGGGCTTCAAGCGACGCTTCTACCAGCACAGCATTGATCATCGTGGAGTGCCAGAGAAACCTGGACGTGTGGTAACCCTGCTGCCCGGTGATGCCTCCCAGGATCGTGTGTATGGCATGGCCTATCGCATAGCTGCCAGCCAGAAGCGCCAGGTATTGGACCATTTGGACTATCGCGAGAAGAATGGCTACGAACGGTGCAGCCTAGATTTCCATGAGTATGCCAACGAGTCGCGACAACCCATCCAGGTCATCATGTATGTGGCCACGCAGGCAAACGATTCCTACGCCGGCGATGTGTGGCAGGTGCCCTGCATAGCCAAGCAAATCTTCACCTCTGCGGGCCCAAGTGGTTCCAATCGCGAGTACTTATTTAATTTAGCCCTCTCCATGGCTGAACTATTCCCAAGCGCGGTGGATGAGCATCTGACGGAGTTGGTCCAGTGTGTGCAGCAGCTTATAGAGCGCGATGAACCCCAAATGCTGGATCGGGCTTTGGGACATGAAATCATGAATATACTGGAAGAGGAGGAGCACGACCAGGTGGCGTTGGCACTACGTTTGGAGGCCTTGCAGCAACGCTGTGAGCGACCTGGGTGGCGTGAATGGTTACTGGGCCAGGAACTGCAGCGTCAAGGATCTTGACAGACAATTAGTTTAGTTAATTAGACCAATTTATGTTTATATTCTGTTTAATTTATTTCATGTAAATATTTATGTGCTTGTCCATTCCAAAAAAAAAAGAAGAAAACTAAATACAAATTCCTGTAATCGGCTAGAAAGGAAGATGGGCATAAATCTAGATTGGAAAATGTATAGAAATCAATTTGATAAGAGCCTTTAGATTAATTTTAGCCATAAATTTTGATTTATAACCGCCGATAGACCGAACTATCGATAAATTAAGATGAAATCTTCAAAGAGAAGGTAAAACCTGAGGTTCTTAGAATCAGAAGCAATATTCTGAAAAGTCTGAAATCATCTCTGTATATGTGAAACAAACTTGAGAACGTTTTTGGTGAAAAAAATGAAACAATAGGTCATAAATTGTTAAGTAATTTAACAATAATTCATTAATTTCTTAAGCTAAGTTCACACAGGCAAATAATTTGACAAATTTCTATGAAAATTTGCAGAAATTGGCGAAATTCTTAGCCATATTTGATCAAATTATTAGTGTATGGAGCCATAGTTTATGTTTGACGACCTGCAAAATCTGCAATCATGGCTATTTAGTCAAAATTTCCTAAAAATTTGTCAAATTATTTGCCAGTGCGAACTTGGCTTAGGATATGGTCTCACAGGCAAATAATTTGCCCATACTTTGATGAAAATTTGCCTAAATAACTAAAATTGCAGATTTGGCGGGACTTGAAACTAAAACTATGCGTCCATACTCAAATAATTTGATCAAAAATGGTCGAAAAGTTTCATTATTTGGCCTAGCTAACCAAATTTTCATCATAATGTGGGCAAATTATTTGCCTGTGTGAACTCAGCTTAAGCTTCAGTAATGAAAGCATGTATTTTTCTTCAGAAAAAAACTAAATTTGTAACAGTTTGATTTAAAATGACAAAAAAATTAAACAAACACTTAAATTTGAATTAAATTTTGCCGCCTTCCCTAACTATCGATATGTTGAAAATATTTTTTATTGCCATCTCTATTAACAGGCAGCTTTCGATGACACATGTTATCGCCCATGTCTGTGTGTGTGTGTATGTTCATGTGTTTTCTTATCGTTCTTCGATCTGCAACTGTTTTTGTTAATAATATTGCTGCGTGTGTGTTCCCGATAGCTTTGTTTTTGCAGTGTTTATGTGGAAAGTATCTGGCTAATTGCAATCGTGACTAAAGCCAATCGCCTGGCATTAACTAACCACAAGCGTGGCCAAAAACTGTCAGCACCTTGTCAAACTGTCAAAACGAACAACAACCCAAGAAGAAATAGCGAAACAAAACGACGACGGAGAAACGCAATGAAAACAGGTGGGCGCCTTGAGTGTAAGCGGGGGCGGGGCGGGCTTTGATGATGTTATGTTTGTTGCAAAATGCAAATTCTGGCTCAGGCGTTGCCTTCTTCCAGTTGTTGTTTTTGCTATTGGTGTTGTAATTGAAATTAAAATAGTTGGTGCCAGTGGAAGTGGTTGGGTGGGGGGAGGGGGGCGGAGTTGCTGATAGTATGACAACATTGCTTGTGTGCGCGCGTGTGTGTGTGTGTAAAAAGTGTTTGTATAGTGGACATCATCATCATCAAACAAAAGTCATTTGGCCAGATGAATCACTTAAATCAAGAATGATTAAATCGCCCTTATCTACTGCTGCTGCTTCTGCTGCCCCAACAAGTCTCTTATTGTTCCTCCATATGACGCAAGAGCTACGACACACATATTTTTATTGCATACTTTCGAGAGTCGCTGGGTTGTGCGTGTGCGTGCATGTTCTTCGCTTAAAGGCCATTTAGCACATTGTCGGGCATAACTCATTACAATTTCAATGCAAATTATTCCGAGCACAGGAGAAGAGGCAGGGTGGGGGTTATTTACATTTTAGTAGATTAAATTTTTTAGTATGTAGCAGTAATTGAACAGCTGCCTCCCCTCCTCCTCCCTTTTCCATCCACTATTACTATTCCCTTTTTTTTTGACGACTGACTTGGTGCTCCTCCACCAACAAGTATCGATTCCAGGCCATGGCTCCTACGCTGCTAGCTGCTTTGCATAACACACCAGACCAGGATGTGCTTAGCTGTGTGTGCGTGTGTGTGTGTGTGTGTGTGTGTATGCCCATATACATACACACGTGCGGAAACTGCGCGGAATCGACTTCAGTTTCAGTTTCGACTTTCCTTTCGGGCCCCCTACAAACGTGTGTCAAATGTATAAAAAAAATAATCAAATCGTTTATTTCTTTAAAATAATTTCCAAAAATGATTTTAAGTAAAATGCTATTTAAGCAAACTCCAAATAAAAACTACAAATTCACTTAAATAAAGCACGAAAATCTTCAGCAAAATCAAATCAAAGTGGGGGAGGTGGCGGGTAATTTTGCTCTTGCGCTGCCTCAACAAATACAGTGGTCACAAAAAGTATTCGGTCAAGTAAGTGGGAAAAAAAAAATCACACAATTTTTATGAATTTTTTAAATGCAATTTTGAGCCCAAATTTAGTCCAAAAACCGCTTTGAAATTGTAAAAAGTTTTGCGAGAGTAAAATTGGGAGCATGCTTGATTACACTATGTAACAAGGTCTAGTATATTAAAGGGTTGCTAGGGATTTTACATAATTTTCGTGTGCTGAACACGAATCTATTTTTAGAAATGGTACATCACGTCCAGATTTTTAGTAATTTGAGCTTAAAAGTTGAAAAAAGTGCCTATTTTGACTATTTTTGGGTAACCTATACTTTTGTTTTGTCTCTTATCGGAAAGTACTACTCCTTAACTTTGCAATAAACTATCCCAAACAATTATACATTTTTTTTTCAATGAACAAATACCATTTTTAGTACTTGCGTACGAATTCGGAATAGATTCTATATATTGTTGATGCCACAAAGTATGCAATAGGTGTTGTCGAAAATTTTCCTTAGAATTCTACACGAATTACTAGCCTGTTGTACTGTTTTTGCAAGGCAAACCTTTGGGCAGTAGACAATTTTGTTATTTTATTATTAACGAGCATATGTAATCAAAATGGTATATCTTTGCTCAAAATAATCGTACAATAAATTATAGGTAAATGTGCGTCCCGACTTATTCTAATCTCCCGATGCGTTTATGGGTGGTCACTAGGGTGTCCCAAAAAAAAATTTTTATTTTTGCTCAGGCATTTTCTGAAATCTTATAGGAGTAAGTATTTTTGAGTTTTTTTTTCAGATTTTTCGGTAAACGTTTAGAGGTCGCGCAAGTCGAATTTTCCTCAAAAATGGGTATTTCCGTACTGTGTTTGAATTTTACTTATAACTTTGTCAATAATAACGATTTTCTTAGTTTTCCAATCAGCATTTTTAAAGAAAAATGTCCAAATTTTACTTATATGAGCATTAAGGATAAGTTTTGGCTATGCTTTTGCTCATTTAGGTACCATATATTACATTTTTCGGAAAATTTTTGTAAAAAACGCATTATAACTCCTAAAATTTTTATGAAAATCATAAAAACTAGTGATGCAGTTTAAAAGATGGGTAAATTTTAAAATTATTAAAATAAAAAAACATTTTAATTCCAGAGTTACACTCTTTTAAATTTTTGTACCCATTGCATAAAACTAATAATATCATCATTAATTACAATTTCATCTTTATTGCTATCTTAACCAAACTTTGCACGAAGTCTTTTGTTACAAATACGCTGCACATTTGTCGAAACCAGCCAGATCGGATGACTATAGCATATAGCTGCCATAGGAACCATCGGTCGAAAAAGTAGTTTTAGTGAAAAAAAACTTGTTTGTCTTCGAAGCAAACGTCCCCAAACCTCACATTTCTAAGTTTTCTATACTTTCACATAATTCCACCAAGTTTTATGAAAATCGGCCAACTATATAGTATAGCTGCCATACCCCTGCAAACATTTTGTCGGGTTCCTCATCTCTATCGTCAAAAAGAGAGTTTGGCGATAGTTTGAGGGGAGAGTTTTCTGAAGTTTGGCGATTTACACAAACAAAATACATAGGATACAAGGAAATAAGCGATATTTGGTATCGCTTTTTTTTCGTCCAATCGGTAAATTGACGATATATCGCTAAAATATCACCTTGAAGATATAAATGCGATTCTCGTCGCAAATTTCAATTTCACTATTTATATGGGCTTAGTAAGAAATTCGTTCTTGAGAATTACAAGAAAGCTAAAATTGGTGTATGTTTTCAATAAAAATACAGCTTATTCAATACAAGAAACACATTATATGCGTTGCTTTTCACGCACGTCGTGGCGCTGCCGTCTAAGGCTTAGTTCCAAACGTGTTTCAGTTCAAGGGCCCCAAGTTCGAATCCTCCCACAGAGTAAGTAAAAATTTTTAATAAAAAAATATAAGTTTGTTTAATTTGTTGTTTTTCGAAATAATACAAATAAAAAAATCGTATCCTCCCACATAAGAGGCTCATTCATATCTCCAGGAAGAATCGCTTTTTTATCGCCAGGAAGAATCGCTTTCTTATCTCCAGGAAGAATCGCTTTCTTACCGCCAGGAAGAATCGCTTTCTTATCTCCAGGAAGAATCGCTTTCTTATCGCCAGAAAGAATCGCTTTCTTGGCACACTTCTTCCCGAAGGGAGATAAGAATGCGATATCGCCAGAGTTAAGCGATACCTACTGGAAGAATCGTATTCTTATCTTCCGCTATAAAAAATGTTTGCTGGAACAAGAGATATGTCTGAAAAAAAGTCTTAGTAGGAAAAACTTTTTTGTTTTCAATGCTATCTCTCCCAAACTTGTTACTGATATTATATGCTACCACACAATTCTGCCAAGTTTGATCCAAATCGGATGACTATAGCATATAGCTGCCATAGGAACGATCGATCGTTTCGATCGTTTTTTATTGACAAAGTTATAAGTAAAATTCAAAAACAGTACGGAAAAATTCCTTGGGTGAAAAATTCCTTTTTCGCGACCTCTAAACGTTTTCCGAAAAATCTGAAAAAAAAAATTCAAAAATACCCGCGAAAATTAAAAATGTTTTTCGGGACACCCTAAGGCTTATATTGCTACAAAAGAAATGATACTAGATGCAGTTTCAGTTTGAGACAACGTGTATCAAATTGATATTTATACAAATTTTGTTGGGTAAAGATATCCAAATCAATATGAAAATTAACACACTATTGTATCAAATTGATTGGGTTAATCAGAGTATATATAATTTGAATCCGTCAAGTAGAAAGTAAGTAGAAACTAAAGGTTTGATACGGATTTCCTTGATTGTTAAATAGAAAAGAAAACATGTAAAAGAATCAAATTCACTTTAGTGAAAACCGGAACATGGCAGATATGTACACTGAGAAAAAATCAATCTTAAACCAAGATTATAATCTTGAAACGAGACGAAACGGTGTCAGAATTCGACAGAGACCAAGATTATACTCTCAATTTAAATCTTAATCCAACAATATTGAATTAAGATCGTTGATACTCGACTTTAAGATGAAACAATCTCATTTTTTAATATGAAAAGAAAGACAAAAATAAATTAAGCATTTTTTATTTTTAGGTGATGGGGGGTGGGGGAAAGGGTGTGATTTGTTTGGTTTAGTTAGTGGTTTTAGTTATAAACAGTTTCTTCTTTCTGAAAAACTTATATACAGGGAAAATCTCTAGAGATTTTCGTATTAGCAATTGCACTTCGAACTAAACTTGGACTACTTTATTTGTGAAGTGAAAAGAATAAGACCGGCTACTAGATCATATGGAAGGGAAACTGTACGCATTAAATCTCCTTGGCTTTGAGAAGGCGGTTTAAAATCTCTCAACTTTCGTCATCTAATCTAGTAGACCGGCATAATTGTGCCCCTTTACATATAAAGTCAAACAGCTTTAATATGAAATGCTAACGTTTATACGAAAACCTCTAGAGATTTCTGGGACATTCCCGATAAATTGTTAATTATTAATCCGCCGATACTGGGACTTGAGCTCAGTGCGCACTGAAACACTGACACCACCGCTTTACCATCGAGCGTCAACTGAAGGCCCAACCAGTTGCAGTATAAAAGCAGAGATTTTCGCAGCCTGAGTTCTTATACTGCAACTGGCTGCGCTTAACAATTGACCTCCTACGGCAAAATCCACTAATCGGCCGTGCCTATGTGTTATTGAACGAGGAGGTTGTGGTTCGAGTCCCTGGTGGGGTGTGTGGTGGGTTGCATTGCAACCGAAAATTATTTAATTATGGTTTTTTTGTAATTTTTTTGGCATAATAAATCTATATATATCAAAAATATTTTCAACTGAAGTTTTACAGGCAACTGATAAGTTGCGAGATGATAAATCTTGTAATTAAGATTTCTAAACTCATTTCAAGGTTTTTCAATTATCACAGAGAAAACAAAATTGGCTGCACGGCGCGTGTAGAAACGTCAAAGCTAAACGAAACGTGTTGCGCCCTGCTAAATTGCACACGCAAAATGTAGAATTCAGAAAGCTACACGTAACGTGTAAGATTTCAATATCTAAACGCCTCGTGTAAAAAAGCTACATGCTGCCTGGGCAAAAGCAAAGTCTATACGAAATTAGTAGTAGTAGTAGAAGTGTTCTTCTTTATTTAAATTTATAAAATAGATAATACATAGATGATAGCTTAGACTCTACATTTATATCTAAACAAGAAGTTTTTTTCGTATATAAAATACTAAAATAAATAAATCGACATGGTATAAAACCGTCAGTCGATCACTGCCTTCCAAATTCTTCGCTATTCCGGCTTCCCGGGTCTTCCCCAGATACCAGATCGTTCAACTACATAGCGCGAGATTCGGTTGGCCGCGTTACTCTGTTTTAAAAGTCCCCTTCCACTATTTGTTTTCGATATTTAGTTGCCTGACTTATAAAGTTATATAGGATCCTCCAATTTGATCCATTTAATAGCTGGTGAACTTCGTGCAGATGTAGTCTCGCCTTACCAAAATGTAGAATTCGGGCAGTTTCCAATAAAATGGATAGTGTTTTCCTGCTCGTTCCAATTGCAAAGATAACATGCTGTGTTGCTGCTTGCTATGTTTGGGATAAAGTTGAGTTTGTGCAATTCACCTCTGGCCATAAAAATTGTGCGAATTTGCTCCACTGAAAACGCGTCGTTGAAATAATTTTCTTCTCCTAGGTCGTAGTTCAATTCTTTGTATATTAGCCTCTGAGAGCTCCGCTCTGAATCGATCATAAAATATGATATATATGAAGCATCCATCTTTTTAAGAATTTCTGTAGCCCATGATTCCCACTCTGAACTTTCTTCGAGGTTAAGTCTTTCGCAGTGAGTGGCTGATAGAAGTTCCCATTCCCGAAAGAACTGCTGACGTCCGTTAAGCAGAAACTGAGCCAATATTTTAGGCAGTCTATTTTCGGGCATGCGAAAAACCTTCTGCATATAGGAGAAGTGCATGTCTGCGGTAAATATGTGGAGAGGTGACAATCCCGTTTCCAGATACAGCATTCTGTTTGGAGTATTTCTGGGCAGTCGGAATAGCTTTTTCAGAAAGTATCTGAGCAGGTTCTCATCTTCATCGTACTGCATAATCCCCCAGACTTGTGCGCCGTAGCACATAATCGACCTCACAGCTGCTCTGAAATGTTTGTATTTGGTGCTCGTTGGCACATCTTTCCTGCTCAGGAGAGATTTCCAGGTGCAGTTTACCGCCACCTTCGCGTCTTTCAGTTTTTCTTGCAAATGGTATTTAAATTGCGCATTATTGTAGATTCACACTCCCAGGTATTTATAGGATTTCACCACTTCAAGCTCGGTCTCTCCCAAGTACCATTTCTCTTCAAGAGCAAGTCTTCTCCAGTGTTTTTTGAAGACTAGAATCTGTGACTTTGTGGTAATTATTTTGAGGCCTTCTTACAATATTCTTGCAGAGCATTTATCATATTTTGCATTTTTTTTGGCGACTCTGCAAACACCACAATGTCATCGGCATATAATCCATTTATGTGAATGCCTTCCGGTAAATATTCCAACACATCATTGAGGTAGATCGAGAACAAAAGTGGACTTAACAAGCATCCTTGCTTAACACCCGACTCCGTGGGAAACCAGTTGGATAACACATAACATACGAAATTATAAAATCAGATTATTTCCAAATAACTTCTAAATTTTTTATGCAGCAATCTGAATACCACACGAATGTGTAGGTTTTCTACACGCGGCGTGTGGATATTGAAATCCTACACGCGCGTGTGTAAAGTTAAACGAAAAATATAGAATAGAATATAGAATTCTTACATTTTTCGTTTAGAAAACTGATCTCCACACGCGACGTGTAGGTTTTCTGCATGCCACGTGTAGCTTTTCTGCACAAAAGTTTAGAATTACAAATGCTGAATGTGCTACATGTTAGAAATCTACACGAAACGTGTGCAAATTTCATTTCCCTATATAATGATGAGACCACTGAATTCGGGTTGGTGGTCCTCTTCTGCCTTGAGATGATGCGCATAGCGAAATAATTGAGCTTTCAAGAAAGCAGCAGCAGCGCGCGCGAGCATATAAACAAAAATAAATAAATAACAAGTGCGCAGTCATTTTTTTTTTTTTGTTTAAGTGAAAATGTAGGATTTCTACACGTTTTGACCGGGATTTTCAATCCATAACGTTTGTGTAGCTTTTCTGCACGCCGCGTTTAGAAATGAGAAAGCTAAACGCGGCGTGCAGTAAAGCTACACGCCACGTGTTGAAACGAGGAAGCAACACGTGGCGTGCAGAAAAGCTATAGCTTCAATTTCTAAACGCTACACACACGACATGGGTTGAAAATCCCGGTCAAAACGTGTAGAAATCCCACATATTCGTGTAGCTTTTGCCTATTTTTTTTCTCTGTGTTGTTTTGTATAAGATTGCAAGGTTCTTGAAAACGAGATTTTCAATCTAGATTTTAGATTGATTTTTTTTTCTCAGTGTAGTAAATCCCCACATCTTGCAGTACTTCGCAGAAGGGGGGGAAATTTATGTACAGTTTATGCGAAACACTGGCGCATACTTTTGTGAGCCACTGTATCCGTTGTGTATGTACAAGTGTGTGTGGCCAGCTCCTCGTGTCATGTGACCGCGCGCGCAAAACATTTTTGCTACACGTTGTGTCCTTACGCCAAACACACAATTTTTTTTCGGGGGCGCCTCTTTTTAGCGTAAGCATGCGCAATGACTTACAACAAGAGCTCTGGCATCGACAGCAGCAGAACACACCAGAGCACCAGCAGCAGCAGCAGCAGCAGAAGCAGCAGCAGCACAAAAAGTAGACAAAAATCGAAATTAATTACGATTGAGCCTGAAAGTAGGCAACAAAATTCGCCATTTTTTGAAAATCTAAGGTCAGTTGTGAGCGTGCGTATGTGTGTTTTGCGCGAGTGTGTGTGTGTGTGTGTGCGTCCTCGTCCTAGTGAACCTCAGCTGGTGCTCTCTCTCGCTCTCGCTCTCTGTCTCTGTCTTGCTCTCCTGTGTGTGTGAGATGGGGGAAAAATGCCTTTACACTAAACGGACGCCAGATTTTGAGCTCCAGTAGCCAACTAACCAGCTAACCAACAGCAGCAACATTTTTTTTGTTCCATCTTGTGCTCTCGTGTCTCTATCATTTTGTCTTTATACATATCTTCCCCGTAAACGGAAACTAAACTAAAATCAAAAAAAAAAAACCTTAAAAAAAAAGTGTGTTTGAGAAATACAAAGCAACATTTTTGAAAATTTTCTGAAAACCAAAAAACCAAGAAATTAAAACCTAAAAAAAAAAAAACCTCCTTTGAATATCAAATTTTTTTTTGTTTTTTTTTTCGGTTGTTGTTATTGTTGCTGGCAAAAATTTGTTTGTTGTTAAGTGAAAATGTAGTTAAACAAGTGAGTAGCAACAAGCAGCAGAGGAAAAACGATTTGATGTGTTTGTGTGTGTGAAAAATCTGTAAATCGAGGTTATCTATACACACACACACACACAAACACACAGGCATACAAATGTACATCTAGCATACATACACAGATTTGGGCAGCATCCCCTCGATGCCAAGGCATTTTAATCATCATTAGGAGGTGTACAAACCTCCCTCGTCGTAGTCGTTGTCGTCGTCGTCGTCGTTCAGGCGCCATGTGTGTATGTCCCCCCCTCTGATCCCCCCCTCCACCACCCACTCGCTGTTTGTTTGGTGCAAATTAAATTTAAAGTATGCCAGCGATTCACTTTTTTTTTTTTTTTTTACTGTTGCGCTCATTTGTTCGGGCGACCCAGCGACCCAGCGACACATCCTTCTATGGCTGGCATGTGTAAGCGTGTGTGTGTGTGTGTGTGTGTGTGTGTGTTTGTTTGTTTGCCAAAGCGTAAACAATTGCAAATACGAAAAGTAGGCAAAAAAAAAAAAGGAAAAGGAAAAGCCAGGCAAACACGACATTGCGAAAAATCGATTTGTGTGCCATCAAAAAGTGCATATATAGGCTATCCCCTTACGAGAGTGTGTGTGTGTGTGTGTGTGTATTGTTGTGCAACATTATGTGGCAGCCCGCGATTTTCAATTAATTCCCAACAATCGCCTTTTGGTCCAGTTGGACAGCGCTTTCATTTATTTTCATTCAACTCTTTGCTCTCTCTCTCTCCCTCTCCCTCTCTCTCTCTGTCGCTCTCTGCACAGCATTTTCAATTAATCTTAATCAATCTTGAAACGTTTATGTAATCCGTTTTTTATATTCCACCTGACTGGAAGGGTCATAGACTTTGTGTAAAAAAAAAAAACCAGCTGGAAACTTTACACCGACCCCTAGAGACTTTTTTATGTACACATATTGCAAATCTCCCATACACCCCGCTAAATCACAGCTGTTGACTTAACACACAGAGATTTCATCAGCCGTAGATAAAGGACAGAGAAAAGCAAAAGGAAATGAAGTCCAAGTTAGTATTCATGTTTGAGTTTCTCAAACTAGTTTATGATATCATCATTTCTCTAAATCAAATTAATGATTGCATTCAGCAAAACAGCTCGCATGCTGCTCAATTATGATTAATTATTTCATTGATTTGTTTTATAGAAAAATTCTTAAGACTGCTGATCAATTGCTTCAATTTCCATTTCAAAAATTCTACAAAATACCAACTCGATTCATTTAGTTTCCATAAATTTTGATCTACAGCAGATCATCTACTTTTTTATATCCGTTACTCGTAGAGTTCAAAAGGGTATACTAAAGTCATGCAAATGTATGTAACAGGCAGAAGCAGAGATTTAAAACGAAACGAGTAACGGTTAGGGTTACGGTTACGGTTATATTACGGTTATTGAAAATGGCAGATTACACAGTGCTACAGTGCGAAATAACCTGGGTATTGGCATAGCATACGTTGTAGAGCAGGTAGCGTATAACACTTCCTCATACATGGTTTTCCTCGGGGACCCCCAAAATCTGAATTTATGGCCCAAAAACCGTTAATTGCTCATTTTGCTTACTTAACTTGAAATAACTCGCGAATGGACCAACTGATTTTATGTAACTTTGCTAATTCTGATAGCGACGAGAAGATTCTTAAATATTATATATTCAATGGCTTTAGAGATTTGACGCGATGGCTGAGAAACGCAGGTTACAGATCGGGTATTTTCAACGTTTTTTTTTTTTAAATTCCTACTTTGGCCACCACTGGCTTAACTATTTTATACTATGCGATTTTTCCCTTAAAGTTTATTATAAGAGCCCATTTAATTCTCCGTTGATCAAATGTTCTCTCGATGAATTTGGTTACCTGACGACGCAGTTATTCGCGGATATCTAATCACACTTCGACAATCTAGTATATTTTTTAAGTGTGTTAACAGTAAATCGATTGATTTAACATTAAAGCCACGAAAAGTATACTTTGCTAAAGTTTGGTGGGAAATTTAAATATAGTTTTTCATATAATCACATAAATGATTACATATTTGTTTGACAATTTTGGACCAAGATTATTCCTGTTAGAGTGCTGTTACCCGATAGGGCCTGGATTAAAATATTATAGATTTTGGGGGTTCCCGAGGAAAACCCCCAAGTATGAGGAAGTGCTATACGCGACCTGCTCTACAGCGTACGCTATGCCCATACCCAGGTTATTACAATTTTTTGAAATTTGTAGAACTGTGTTATTGTTTCATTTTCGGATTTTTTTGCACGTGACCTTATAAAAGCGTCTACATCACTGCAAATTTTCGACAAACTCGGTTTTGGACTGTTTTCCCCTAATAACACTAGGCAACAAGGTTCAGTATATTGAAGGGTTGGTGGTGATTCTAGATGATTTTCGTGTTCTGAACCCGAAACTGTTTTGAGCTTGAGTAGCAAAAAGTGCCTATTTTGTCCCGTTTCAGACTGGTTTTGTGGGGAACCTATAACTTTGTTTTGAATTTTTTTTTGTAATATTGTCGTAAATTACTATTTCTTAGCTTCAGAATAAATTATCAGAGAGAATTGTACGATTTTTTTAATTGAAGGTATCAGGGTTGCAAACCGAGTTTGAACCGAACCAGCTCGTCCCGGAATTTTTTTTTTTGCTGTGAACCAAACCCTGAACCGAACCACGAGGACAAAAATGGTTGAACCCGATCTTCGATTTGTTTTTATCTCCTTTTCGCACTTCCAATGGTCATTAAAATACTTACAATGTATATGTATATACCCATCAGAGCGTGCTATTGTATGTAGCACTTCTTTGCCTACCTATGTACATATGTATACACTCATACGTATGCGTAATTAATATTACATATACATAGACCACAATACTTCCAGTCAGAGATATTAACTTGTAATATACTACACTGCACAATGTATTGAATGTTTGATTTTTCATCTTTTACATATACATATGCGCCAATATAACCAACCCGGTGCATGCTACTGCAGAAACATGTCAGCCGAATACAAACAGAAGCGTGTGCCACACGCAGCGTTGCCAATTTACCTATTTTTCCCCACCAGATATAGCTCGAAATCCGGAATCTATTCAGTTTTGCCAGAGCCTGCAATTCTAGCTAATTATTTGACATTGTTTAGCTATTTTACATTAATCTCTGTTAAGTTTTAGCATTTTTAACAGTCGATATTTGGTGGGGAAAAATAGCTAAATTGGCAACACTAGCCACGCGCCAAAAATTGGGCTCTTCTTTGCGCCCATTTTGTATATATGGTTCGAACCAAAACCAGAGACCAAAAACCTCGAACCTCAAATTGCCGAACCTTAACCGTTGGTAAATTTTGGTTCGAACCCGACAATTTTTTTGGGTTTGCAGCCCTGGAAGGTATACCATTTTGAATAAATTGTCTCGATAATAATAAAATAACAAAACTGTTTACTGCACAAAAGTATGCCTAGCAGAAATAGTACAACCGGCTAGCAATGAAAATTTTCAACAAAACCCATTGCATACTTTGGGGCAGCAGCAATATATTGGGATTTTGTGAACTGGGATACAATTACTAAAAATGGTATATCTGCAAAAATCGTAGAATTGTTTGGGATAGTTTGGGAAAATTAAGGAGTAGTTCCTTCCGATAATTTCAAAGAAAGTCCAAACAAAAGTTTAGGTTCACTAAAAAAAGTCAAGTAAGGCATTTTTTGTATCTTTAAGTTCAAATTACTAAAAATTGCGACGTGATGGATCATTTCTGAAAACAGATTCGTGTTAAGCACACGAAAATCATCTAGAATCACAACCGACCCTTCAAAAAAGTCTAAAAAGTAATTCAATCGAATTAATTTTATCCATTATTCGAGTGTGCAGATTTGATAACAATTAAATTTTTTATTATTTATTTTAATTATTTCAATTATTTTTCTGCACTGCGAATAAAAAAACATTATATCTCGGATCAAGCATCATTCTTGAACAGACTCTAGGTTCTTTAAATTCTAACTTGTAAGACAAAAGTTAGGTCACTGCTGAGTTGATGTTTTCCATTTCAATTTTACATTGATTCCAGATAGAATTATAATCACTTAAGACTAACAGTTCGCTCCTCATTTTTTTTGTTGCTAAAACTGTAATCTTGTCCCCCACAGCTTAGGTTTCACAAAATAATACCGGTCTAGCTGCTGCAAAAATCGTGCATTTTTGGATCGGCTAAACTTGTCAGAATCTGAACAAATTGACAGTGTAATAGGTTAGGTTAGGTAGGGGCCACACATAGACCTTAAGGTCCTTGGTGAGGCCGGGTGGTTTTTCTGGGTACCATTAGAAATCCTAGAGGATCTTTGACGTTTTGGCAAATGCCAATAGTTGTTTGGGAGACTTTCTTGCTGCCTCTTTAAGAGAGGTGAGACTTGAAGAGTGCAGATGTCTTAATCTTAATCTTGTCTTAGCGATCGCTGGGCAGCTGCAGATGAGGTGTTCCAGAGTTTCGACGACTCCATGTTCCTTACATTTCCTGCAGGTGTCCGCTGTCGTGATGCCTAGCTTTTTCGCGTGAGCAGCTGCTAGGCAGTGACCAGTTAGTATGCAAAGTTGATTTTTCTTCACCAATTTTTTTTGTGAGATGCCTTACGAATACCCTCAACTACAAAGACACCACGATTGATTTCTACAGATTAAAGATATACTAACACATAGTACATACCACAACGATTAGATTCCGTCATTAATATTTGACAAAACTCTCTGTTTTTATTAATTTATAGCAATTGCAAATTGCAGCAGAAAAACACACACTTAACATTGAACTGTCTGTTAGCATCAGCTGCTCATTTAACAGAGTGCTGTTAAGTCATATTTTCTGTTATGTAACATTGAAGACTGATGTATTTGTGAACTAATGACAAAAAAAATTTAAGTTTTGAACACTTTTGGAAAATGGGTTTATGCCTAATAAATGGCAAAATTTCCTATAGTGCAAGGGTATAAAACTGAAAAGTGAATTTTCCATTGCCTACTTATTGGGGTCAAGGTTTGAGATTAGCGTTGATCGCCTCCCTCCCGCTCCTTATAGCCTATTCACATTGGACGCAGCATTGTAGAAATGCAGCTGAAATGTTGTGACTTTTAAGTGACCACCCAGCCTACTGCTCTACCTATGGAAAAAAAAACTCGCAGCTTCGACTTTCACAGATTTTTCGAAACTGCGGCCAGTGTGAATAGACTATCACGTATCAATGGACCCATTCAGCAAATAATTTTGATTTGCGATTTGTGCTTTATGATGGCCATTCAGCAGAGACTCATCTCATCAGCAATTGCAAAAAGGTCTGTCCCCTTCCGTTCGGATCTTTCGTCCCATCTCATCTTGAACCAAACCTAGAAATTTTAACTTCAAGCCATTCCCGATCCCAACCCGAACACAAATAACAGCAGTTGTGTGCGTCTTTCTTTGACTAATCCTGCTGTATATTTCTGGGTCCCGCCCAACCCTAGTTTTGAGTAATTTTAGCCATGTCCATAGATTAAATTTTGATTTTCTTTTGTGCTTAAAAAATAATCATGTTGGCTTAATTTTGTACCAATAAAAAACGAATCTTGAGTTTGTTTTACGATTCAACTGTCAGTTTACCAGGCCATCTTTAGGCCCAACTCCAGAGTGTTTGTTATCCATCGTTGCCAACTTTTGAAAATTCGTGATTTACAGCAAGGCTACAAACCGGCTTGGAGTCGAACCGCTTCGGAATCAAAGTCTGAAACAAAGAAAATTGCCCGAACCCAACCTTAATCGAAGCAAAAACAAGAACTAGAAAGGGTTCAGTTTAAAAAAAAAACCGACCCCATGAAATGGGGTCAAGAATATCCGGGATTACGTGGTTTTCATTACCGATTGTACTGACAATTTTGTCAGAACCCATCTAATTACATAGCTCTGACAATGCGCTCTTGAAAATTGTCAGAGCGATTACTGAGCATCAAACAATTCGATATAACAATGAGCATGGACGTGCCAACTCGCTTTTTTGAAAACAGCTGATAAATTGTCGAAAGGGGTCTTAAAATTATGAAACTTGTTTAATAATTGTCAGAGGTACCTTCGAGAATTGAGCACACATTTAAAAACAACTGAGAAAGTCGGTCAAGCCCGACTATAACATACTCTGTACCAGTTTATTTGCTCCCGACTATAATATTATATTATAATACATCCAAGGAGTCACGCGGTTATCGTGCAATATTTTTATTATTCGCTCATCTCTAAGTATCTCGCTCTCTCTCCCAAAGATTGTGTTTTTTTGAATACAGCGGTGGTTGGCGTGATTAGCGAGGGGGGTGCCGGTTAACTTTTTTTTGCTCATAACTTGTGTATCGTTCATCCGATCTTTATCATTCCTTCATTAAATAATTTCGATTACTAGATTTCTCTTGAAGGTACGAACAATCCATCAACAAAACTGTGGGAGATATGACGTTTTTTCCGAAATGCGGGGGCGAGCGGGGGCGTGTCAAAAATTGAAAATAAACTTGATCTGCCTGCACGTATAATAAATATATGTCCCATACATGTCATGTTCCATTTTATGGAATCTGGCCAATAAAAGGCATTTTGATGCCGGCAACTGCGGTTAACTTGTGGCCGGTAAGCCTTTTTGGTATGCCTCTCCCTTTGATGTTGCTGGTATGCAATTTGCCCTGATAGACTGCCCATGTACAGCGTCTGACGTGATTGCATATCCATTACCTTTCATTAATGATATTTCCTCCATCACTGAACCGAGTTCCTTTTTATAGAGGTCCGTAATATTTCGTAATACCGTTGTTGGATGAGGAAGCAGTTGGTTGACATTAATATTAGGTCCAAGACGACTTCCAATTTCAAGGGCAAGTGATTTGAGGTCTTTAATACCAGTATCGCTTATGACATTGAATGGCCGACAATTTTGAACGACCCACTTCGTCGCAGTCTTTGTGACCGATGAGATTTCGTTTCCGCATCTACTTTTATAGTAGGTTCATGTCGGTTACCAATCCCTTTTATTTTGTCGATCCTACACTGAGGAAAAAATGCTCTGAAATTTCAATATTTACACTTTGACTTTAACATTTTCACCAATTAAATTAAAAATTTCGCGTAACTTAGAACTAAGCTATAGCAGCTATGGCCTTAAGCTTATTGTATACATTTGTAATGTGAAATATTTTTGTGTAGTGGGTATAAAGATGTAGGGGGTATGCATATTGGATCTTATATCAGATATTTTTTTTTAATTTTTGCTTAAAATTATATTAGGTGGTAGTTGTTTGTTGCTTTGAGGAATTCAATTGTTTGTTGGATATTTCTAAATGATGTTATTTCATTCATTGACGGCTTAAGAAATTTGGTTCTATCTTGCTGAAGCATGGGACAATCAATTAAAATGTGTGTTATTGTTAGATTTGTGTTGCAGTTGGAGCAAATGGGTGGTGGGGTATTATTTAGACGATAGCTATGGGTTAGGTTGGTGTGTCCGAGTCTTATTCTTGTAAACTTTATTGCGTCAGTTCGAGAAATGTTTTTGTGTTTTGGTGTATTGTCATGGCAAATATTTTTGTAATGTTGTGAGGTGTTGTTGTATACGATATCTTTATATATTTTAGTATTTTCTTTGATGTATTTTAAAATATCATATGGGGTTGTAGTTGGTTTCAGTGATGAGGGGGAAGTTGTGTGTTTTTATACCCTTGCAAAGGGTATTATAATTTTGCCCAGAAGTTTGCAACGCATAGAAATATTCATTTCCGACCCCAAAAACTATATATATTCTTGATCAGGAGGACGAGCTGAGTTCATTGAGGCTTGTCCGTCCGTCTGTCTGTCTGTCTGTCCGTCTGTTTCTACGCAAACTAGTCTCTCAGTTTTAAAGCTATCGAGCTGAAATTTTGCACAGAGTCTTCTTTTTACTGCACGCTGCTAATATGTCGGAACCGACCGGAACGGATGACTATATCTTATAGCTGCCATAGGAACCATCGCGATGGTTCGATGCATCGGTCGAAAAATGGGTCTTAGTAGGAAAAAATTGTTTGCTTTCAATGTTAGCGTCCTCAAACTCGTCCATTATTAATATAATATGCTTTCAAACAGATTTGCAAACTTTGGTCAAAATCGGATGACTATATCTTATAGCTGCCACAGGACCGATCGGTCGGAAAATGGGTCTAAGTGAAAATTTTTTTTTGTTTTCAAGTAAATCGTTCTTAAGGTCGGTGATAATCAATATTAAACGCTTTCAAATTAATTTGAAAAATTTGGTCGAAATCGGATGACTATATCTTAAGGCTGCCATAGGACTGATCGGTCGGAAAATGGGTCTTACTGAGAAAAACTTTTTTGTTTTCAATGTTAGCGTACTTAAACTCGTCCATTATTAATAATATATGCTTTCAAACCGATTTGCAAACTTTGATCAAAATCGAATGACTATATCTTATAGCTGTGATAGGACCGATCGGTCGGAAAATGGGTCTTAGTGAACAAATTTTTTTTGTTTTCAAGTAAATCGTTCTTAAAGTCGGTGATTAGCAATATTAAACGCTTTCAAACAAATTTGAAAAATTTGGTCGAAATCGGATGACTATATCTTATGAGTGCCATAGGACTGATCGGTCGGAAAATGAGTCTTAGTGAGAAAATCTTTTTTGTTTTAGATGTTTATCTGGCGGAAAATGGGTTTTAGTAACAAAAGTTTTCTTAAACTCTGTCATTTCAAAAACAGCATTTGCATTTGTATAAAAACTTCGGCACAGACGGATTAGCTTGGCCTTCTCGTTTCCTGTTATTCCGCAGTGTCCGGAGACCAATAGCAGTGACAGTTTACTGTTTTTGTATTTATTGAAGATGTTCCTGATAGAATTGATGTAGTAGCTTTGCGTGTTGATGTTTATGGATTGCTTGTAATGAGTCTGTACAGATGGTAAATTTGCCTTTTTGTTTGCTGGCGTAATTGCATGCTCTAAGGATAGCTGATATTTCAGCTGTCAAAATTAAGGAGTATTGTGGTAGTAACTGGTAAGCAATTGTCTTGTTTTCAATGGTTACACTGTACGACACTCCGTCAGATGACTTGGATCCATCAGTGTATAAAAATGTTATGTCCCTCTGTGAGTTTCTGAGTTCATTGAATTTTTATTGGTAGACTATGGGGGAGGTTTCTGTTTTGAGGGATGTATGTAAAGATATGTTAATGTTTGAGTAATTATTTAGCCAGTGGGGAATTTTTTCGTTTTTGTATGTAGTGGGAGATGTTTGGAGTTGTAGTTTTTTGAATTGTTCTATTGTGTCATTAAGTAAAGATGGAATTTTTGGTGTTCTTTTCAACTCAGTTATTTTGTTGTAGTTTTTTTCTATTGGGGAGTGTTTAGAATTCATTATAATTTTGAAATTTTTTTGTGTAGCGTACACACCTGATCATATTAATAGGTACACACCGGAATTTTTTTAATTATAGATGGTTTTTTCGTACTTTTAGTGTTGACAACATTATAATTTTTGGTTTTTTATTGTTGTCAATGTCTGGCCACACTGTGACAAAGAGTTGAAAGAGGGGCTGCCCCGTATATCAAAGCTTTTCTATAAATTGCGAGTCCACCACACATTTCGCCTGATCATAATAATAGGTACAGTCTCCGTTTCTCACAAGTATCAAGTGAATAATTTTGTAATCAGTGATCTTTTGGTAACTAATGGAAAATTAAGTATAGCTCCTGTCAATACGGAGAATTAAAAAATTATTTTTTTTAGAATAAATGGGTCGGAATTCTCATTGTACTAAAGAAGAAGCTCGATTGGTTCTTAGTCTGAGAAAAGAAGGCAAATCTTTACGAGCCATCGCCAAATTAATGGACAGGTCTCATAATTTTGTTAAAAATGTATTAGAAAGAAAACCAAGACAGGAAACCCGTGGAAGGCCACAAAAAACAACAGAAACCCTTGACCACTACATAGTAACTTTGAGCAAAACGGACCCATTTAAGTCATCGAAGGCTATTGCAGCCGAAATTGGGAATTCAGTTAGTGCTCCAACTATCCGAAGACGACTACAAGATGCCAACCTAGCAGGAAGAATTGCAATTGGAATATATTCCATCCACGGTTTACAAAAAAAACAGTCAAACATGGCGGTGGCAATATAATGGTATGGGGTTGCTTCTCCTGGTACGGCGTAGGTCCATTTTATCAGACTACGAACAAAATGAATGCTGAAGAGTACAAATCCATATTGGAAACAGTTATGGTACCGTATGCTGAGGAAAATATGCCATTACGTTGGGTACACCAGTAGAGACCTGCCAGGCTCTTATTAAAAGTATGCCAAAAAGATTAGCAGTAGTGGCCAAAAATAGAGGTGGATACACTGTATACTAAGTTAGGAAATCCTAATTTACCTAAAAAAAGAACACAAAATGGAAATAAAAATTTTTTTCTTACCAACACATGAATTGTACCTATTATTATGATCACACTGAAAACGTATCTGAAACACAAAATGATATTTTTTATGTTATATTATTATTCTATTTTACAGTTAAGTTTATTTTATTAAAAACAAATAGTTTAAGAACCAATGAGAACAAATTTTAAGTTTGAAACAGTGAATAAAACTGTTTTCTGTTACCTTAAAGTCAGAGTTGATGTGTGTACCTATTAATATGATCAGGTGTGTATATCATTCTGTATTCTATTGGCAATATATTTGCTTCGTGTAGCAGGTTATGGATTGGTGTAGTACGAACGGCGCTAAAAGCGAGTCTAATTGCTGAATGGTAGGTATATCGTTCTTAGTTTGCTCAGGGTTGACTTGGGTGCTTTTCCGTAGAGGTGTATGCCGTAATCGATTTTTGACATTATAATAGCTTTTACTACATATATGATCGTATTTATGTTACAACTAAATTTGTTGTGGATAAGCATTTTATTACGTTAAGTCTTTTAGAGAGTTGATGAGTGAGATTTTCAATGTTTTAGCTATTGTGATTCCAAGAATTTTAAGTGAGTCCACATTTTGTAGTGTAAAGCTGTTAGATTGTAGTGTGAAGTTACAATTTCTCTTTCTGCAGATATGCAAATGTTTGCACTTCCCAACTGAAAGAGATGCACCAGAATTATTACATCATTGTTTGATGTCATTATAAAGAGGGTCTATGTTCAGAAGGTTTTGTTTTTTGCTTAGTTTGTAAACTATAGTGTAGTCATTGGCATAGGCAGTAAATTCGAATTTTTTGTGGTTGGCTATTACTTTGTTAAGTTTATTGAAGGCTATTGCAGCTGTTGTGGCTTAGTCTTATTTGAAACCTATTAGTCGCCTTTAAATTCGTACACTGAAAAAAAATAAGATCCATATCAATTTGATATGGGCTGGTTAATTTGACATTTTGTCAAATATCATTTTTTTCTTATCATTTCTAAACTCTTCTCTTCTCTTTCTTTTGAACTATAAATAATATCAATTTGTCAAATGATATTAGAAAAGGTCAAAAGGGAAAAGATATGTATAGCAAATGAGAAAAAGGAAAGAGACAAATAGTGTTTCACATCGAAACTTCAAGCAATGTAAAGAAATATATAAGTAGGCTCTCAGCCATGTGACCACACGCATGCCCGATAGCGCAGTGCGGTAAGATGCCATGCCAATTTGTAACGTGCGAATGGTCCCGAGTTCGATCCCTGGTCAAGGCGGGGTCAAAAAGTTATAAATTCGTTATTTTTTTTCTGTTAAATAGATTGTAACATTTCCAATTTATTTTTTTTCTTTGATTAATAATTAAATTATAAAATATCAATTTGATCTTAAAAACTATTATTTTGATATGGTCGAAAATTTCACTTTGATATTTTCGAACAGGTCAATGTCAAGTGTGTCATAGCGGCTTTTTATTGATATAAAAAAAATATATAATATTGAGCCTCAGATCATATCATTATTTTTTTCTGTGTATTAGTGGTTTCGTAACCCTGAACCTCGGAGTCAACTTCTCCCGATTTCTATGTGGTTTGCAGACCTAATTTACAGTCAAATTACATGATATAAAAAATAGAAGGTGGTGCAAACAAAAAATTCCAATGTGACGTCACAGATTCACAGTTTTGCGTGTTTGTTTTGGTAACCAAAATGAAAGTGAATTGAAATTATATCAACAATTAAACTAAATCAAGTTAAAACTAAAAAATTGAAATTCCCAGAGAGAGTTATGCGCATGCAAAAAGGAGCAAGTGTTTGCACTACCTTCAATTCATTGTATCATGAATCATGTATTACAATGGATTGTAAAGTGAACAAACACACAATCCTCTCCTAAAATTCTGAAAATTCTCTCAAAAAAGAACCAATAATACTTTTCAGTTTGAACTTCTTGAAGCAGCTTTGTATTCAGCCACTATAACATTTTCCTCTTTCGTACGCTTTTTATCGTTACAGCTCCAAATTCAACAGTTGCCAACCCAATTTCACTTCCCAAAACCAAATCAAACAACAACAACAACAAGAAGAACTCCTCACGATCAACTAATTGAGCAGCTTCATTGCTGCGCTTCCACTTCCTTCTACTTAAAAACCAAAATCCTCATCATTAAGGCGATAGGAACCAAAAATCCTGTACCGCAGCACACTCTCTACATCTTGGACTAACCCCAACAAACAAACAAACAAAAAAAAAATAGAAAAATCAATCCTATTTGTCAAGCCCCGCTGAGCGAAAGAGGGGGGGAGGACGACTCATGTTAGAAAAATGAAAAAGTTCACATTCAAAGGAGTTCTAGATGGATTTCGACAAAGCGTACAGCCACAAGCCACACGACAGGAGCAGGAAATCCAAGAGCAATTGAAGGCCGATCATTTCACATTGAAGAAAGTAAGAAATTTTGTGATATTTGGTGAGAGATACCAAATGCTAATCTGTTGCAGCTAGCGGGTGTTTTATTTGGTAGCTGTATATAAATTAAAATCTATCATAAGACACACGCGGCTATGACCGATGTGGGCATAAGACAACACAAAAGTGACAAAAAGTGTAGCATACATTTGGGGGCCAACCACTGATATCTGTATTTTTGTATAGACCTTTCGTCATGGCTTTCCATATTCGCCCACATCCTTTGCCTTCGATCCTGTACAAAAACTACTAGCGATTGGTGATAAATCCGGCTATATACGCATGTAAGTGATGTTACCCCAGGGAAGAAGAAGAGTTGACCCATTTCTGATTTACATTCAAAACTTCCAATTCACAGTTTGGGACGTCCTGGTGTTGATGCCCATGCCAAACATGAGGGCGAATCCGAATGCGCTGTACTCTTTGCCACTTTCCTGGTCAACGAGGGTGCACTGGTCACTGTGACCGCTGATGATACCATACACTTGTGGAACATACGCCAAAAGACGCCGCGCATTGTGCAGAGTCTGAAATTTCAGCGAGAGCGGTGAGTAATGCTTGAAATGAACGAGAGCGCGGCCAAAAAGTAAGAGAGAGTATTGGTGTGCGAAAATAAAGCACCGTGCCTCGACCTGACAGCATCAAAGGCAGCTTCGGCATGCGTTCGGCTCGTATATGTGTAAATAGCGAAATGTCTTCGCCCCCCAGGGGGCGTTGGTGACCATCGCTGGGCATGTAGTTGCCCTTTGCGCCCCTAAAGGCCAGACCATTATTTTCTAGACTATGAGGTAATCCCAAAATAGTGAAGCTATTTACTTTGATGTGGACTAGAAAGACTTTTGAACTTTTTAAATGGGCATATATTGTCCCATTGCGCCCACGAAGGTCAGCCCTTTATTCGACGCTAAAGTCAATAAAGTGAAAGCTCATGAAGTAATCTAAAAATAGTGTAGCTAAGTACTTTAGAGCAGCGAAAGGAAAGTAATGGTCCTTTGTGCCCACATAGGTCAGCTCTTTTTTCGTTGGAGAATGGAATGAAACGTTGGGAAAGTGCAACTAAGACTAAAACTTAAAGACTTGAAAGTCTTTAAATCAGCGAAAAGCAGAATTCGGAGGAAAAAGCAAAGCTGAAAAATAAAGTCATCCAAAGACAAACTCAACTTTAAGGGCCGTTTTCTCATGTTGATGTTTTTGCAAATCTAGGTGGATTTGCTGCATTTGCTTTGCTCATGTTCAATGCTAACCATCTAGATGAATTTCGTAGCAATCTACTTCACCCTCATTGATTTCAAAACCATGTACATGCTTATGCAAATTAAGTATTTTTATGTATGCGAGCATATGGTCACACTGAAAAACATTTGAAAACAAAAAACCACTGCTGCTGAAAACAGTAAAGTCTGAATTGTTATTAAGTAAACCAAAAACCGAAAATATTGGATGTGCCTTTAATATACAAGAACACCTGCAGACATTGCTGAAATTACAGATGCACATTCTGATTCTCCTAGTTCATTGCTTAAGCTAAGTTTACACATCCAAATAATTTGGCTTAATTTTGATAAAAATAGCCATGATTAAAGATTTTACAGCATTAAAAACTTAAACTCTGGTTCCACACGCAAATATTGTGATCAAATATGGTCGGAAAGTTCCACAATTTGGCCTATTTAGCCCAATTTTCATGAAAATTTGTCCAAATTATTTGCCTGTGTGAACATAGCTTTCGACCTACTGCTTAATCTCCCATCATAGTAACTAGTCGTTCCAAAAGAAAAACCTTCTCCTACTCTGTAAAATTCTTGCTTTAATTTTTAAAAAAGACAATAATCAGCCGAGTGCAGAGATGCTGCCAACCTAGTATTATACCATTCCACTCCTCCCGGTGTGACCGTGGAGCAAATGCCCGAATTTATAATCAACCTACATGAGACAACCAATTGCACAAAAACCATCTAGTTGCAAAATCTAGATGAATTTCGATTTGAGCAAAAACATGAACATGAGAAAACGGCCCTAAGAGACGTTTGCATTGCCAATTTGTACCTATATTTACACCAGAGATTAAAACCGGAACGAATAACGGTTAGGGATACTGTTGCTGTTTTGGCCGATCGCTTTTTTCCGTTATTGGTTATTGGTTTAAAACATCACTTTGACAAATCATGCAGACAAAAGCGACCCCATTTAGAATCTCATTTATTTAGTAAATGTACTAAATTCTAACTTCTTATACCGAAATATAGCGCTGACGAATTCAGGCTTTTTCAAAACTGTGAAAGGGTATGGGCAGCAAATCTAACCCCTGAAAACACGCAATATTAATAAAGTGATTCAGCTTTTCCTTTTACCATTTTAACCATATTATGTCCGTTATCAGTAGTACAGGAGTATACCTGTTTAGTCCCAGTCTCAAATCGATTTAGAATTTAGAACTTGTTTGATTACGTCTTTAAGATGGATGGCCGTGGGATGCCAAAGGAGGTGTCACGGAAATCTCTTCAAATCAAATTCCAACCCAACACCAATTCTCGGTGTCCCAGAAAGAAAGAAATTTTCTTTCGGTTGGTTTCAAATCTCTCGTGTTTTGTTAGGAGATTTAGCAAAATTCACCACCCAAACAATTTTGACAAGTAAAATTAGTTTTGGAAATGTGAACAACATAATTTTTTTTGGATACGTTGCATCAAATTATTAAATTATTTAATTAATTCAAAACATTGAAATTTCCGATTTAATAACTTTTCGCAAAACCAACCAAAGTCTTTCATATTAGTCAAAAGCAACCACCTCACGTGTAGCCATCTACAGGTTGTAACGCCCTCTATGTGACAGCCAGCTGACTGGGGGCTGGCAAGTTATACTTCATGAAATTGGGTCGTGTAACAAAATCTTTTGAGCGAGAACCAGTTTGAGTTCAGAAAGGATTTTTCAACAGTCGATTCCATCTTTATATTGTCCTCAATCGTTTCAACCCATCTTAAAGAGAAAAAGAAACTTAAGCTTTTGAAACAATCGACAGAAGGAGCCTTATTTACAAACTCAGCTATATGGGCCTATCGACGAAGTTCCTGAGAGTCATATAGAAAATGTATGAGGAAAATATAGCAGCTGTATGGGATGGTTCACAACTGTCAGACTGGTTCCAAAGTTACACAGGAGTAAAGTAGGGCTGCTTGCTAAGCCCGCTGCTATTCTCTCTCTACATAAACGATATTGCTGAAGCATTACCAGCAGGAATTCCATTTGGCAACATGCATATAAATACGATACTATACGCGGATGATATGGTGCTCTTGGCTGATTCAACACCCAAACTCCAAAAAATGCTAAATCAACTTAACGAGTACTGCAAAATTTGGAATCTGAAAATAAACACAGATAAGTCAAAAGTTCTGGCGTTTAGGGATGGCAGAGGACGTGTAGTTCAAGGGGAAACATGGAGCTTAAACGGTGCGGAGATAGAGAAAGTAACATCTTATAAGTATCTTGGAGTTACCATGACCTCAAATGGAAAATTTACAACGCACCTTCGTCTAAAACAAAAAAAAAACAGCTCTTGGAATAAACTAATGAACAACATAAATGTACTACCGAGCGTCATATATAAGATGTATGAAGCAACCGCTCGCTCCGTACTATGCTACGCCTCACAGGTATGGGGAATTCTCCGATATGAAGATGTTGAGAATTTGTTGCGATTTTTTTATCAAGAAACTACTCCAAATGCAATACACATTGAGACTGGATTACCCGAGCTATACAGCTACACCTTGGGCACGCATTTTGCATACATGAGGCAGGTGATGGAAAAACCAGCAACAAGACGTGAATAAAACGGCGAGGCTGCTATTAGCAAATGAAGCTCAACGCTTTAGTGAATGGCGACTTCTAGCTGCTGAGTATAACGTCCCACTAGATCTCCAAAGCCATCGATCATGGACGGCGGCACACAAAAATATAATATATTGGAGCGCCTGGCTGAAGGCACTCGAGAGAAATGTTTTGAACAGGCCCAGAGAAGCATATGCAGGAGGTTGTACAAACAACTTAATTTCTCTCTATGCGAAAGAAACTATTTTAATGACCGCTATAAACTAAAAGTGTGATTTGATGGCACTAAACTTCAAGCCATATCGAGATGGTATCCTAAATGAATGCACGCTTTGCAATATGCACGAGAAAGAGGACGCATTCCATTTCTTGGCCAAATGTCCAATTCTGGTAGAAATACGTTTTGTATATTGGCAACAATCTTCGCTTTTGAATGTTCGGTGTTGGACCACACTGGCTAGTTATATTTTCGAAGCGTTAAGATAAAGACAGCAAATTACATCAGAATTCTTGTACAACTAAATAAATATCAAAAAATTCAACCAAACTAAAATAATACCCTAAGATGTACATATGACTGACGGCAAACTATGGTCAATGTTAGAAATAAATAAAAATAAACTACTACTACTTCATGAGTGGCGCGAACACATTTTCCAATTGCTATTCCAAAATGTTGTAATTAATATCTGTTGATTTGTGTTGGTTATAAAGACTTATACTCAACCAGATACCTTGAGCTAGCCAGATGTTACTTTGACTATTCCGCATTTTGTTTTTGGAGAATATGATATGAATATATTCAGAGGCAATTGCCGGTACAAAATTGCCTATAGTCCGCGAACCAAAGCTTCCTTTGTGAATCTGAAAACACAGATCGATATATTTTTACGTCTGGCTCATAGTCCATATGGAGTGGTTCGTGGGTGAATATAAAATTGGTACTGTCGAGTAACATCTTTTAATGACATGCAATAGTCCATAATACCATCATACTTATCTATTTTAATAAAAATCTACCGTGCGCTTTTAAAGATATTCAAGAATTAAGGTTTAACGCCTTCTAGAGGTACCTTAACCAATTACCCGATTGAAGTGATTTTTCATTTTCCAGATTTTTATCTTAAACCCTTCAAATCTAAGATAAAATTGTTGTCCTTGTGTGTTGCAAGTACAAAAGTACCCATAAAACGCGAACCGAGGCTTTATTCGTAAAACTGGGTATGAGGTAATGCTTACAAAAGTCCCTTGTATCAGAATTTAAGGGTCTTATGCCGGGGTTTTTTTTTTTTAGTGTTGTATTGTGAGATATATAAATTTGAATTATAATTTAAAAATGCATCAGAAAACATATAACACAGTCAATAATTATCACTTGAACGGCAAGTTAACCCCTAACTAAAAAAAGGGAAATTTTTTTGAGAGAAATGCAGCCCTGTTTTTAGAAATGAAACCTTTACCAGAATATTTTGTGTTCTAATTAGATTCTCAAATAAGAAAATGAAATCTCTTAAAATTCTGGGACACCGACGGATTTTTCGAGCGTTTTGCAAACCAACCGAGGTCAAAATCTTTAGAGATTTCCAGAACACCCCCGATTGTATATTTATGCCTAGGTACTCATTTGAAATAGCAAGGCGATATTCAAGCGCATGTTGTAAAAATGAAGACAGTATCTATCAGTTTTCTCCATTCAACCAACATAAAGTATAATTTTCGAAAGGTAAGGCTTATTCAGGTACAAACATTTTTAATGCGCCCAAGGTTGGGCAAACCCCGATCAGATGTGCAACATTCTCATTTACACGAAGGTTGCAAAATGTAAAGTCAGTATTGATGGAGTTAACGTGCGGCCTGTAGTTGAGATTGATATTTCAAAACCAATATTTTGCAAGGGTATAAAAACTTTGGCACAGACGAAGTTGGCTTGGCCTTCTCGTTTTAAACTAAAATCAACGACGAATCAAATACATGTAAGCCAAATAGTCAACACTGCGTATGAGTGATACAGAAAAAAAAAAAAAGTTTAGAGCCTCCTCTCGCCACTTTGAGTTTTAATGTTTTCTACTTTTGTGTTTGTTTCCGCTTATTATACAGCAAAAAAGAGACACGGATAAGGGGGGAATGAGACCATGACCTGAAAAATGGCAAACGCAAGAGGTCCGCTCTACTGAACAGTATATACCCTAGGAAACGATAATCGCAAAGAAGTTTATAGCACTCTTCCGTTTGAATTTGTGTCGACAAAATTTATATTTAGCTGTATTATTGTGGTTTAGAAACTTGAATATGACTTTTCGGGTTTGTTTTATAATTTTTTTGAATTTATTCAAATTTTGTGGAATTTTTTTTTTAAATTTTTGTTAAAACTTTAGGTGTTTTAAGTCTGAAATCTTAAGAGATTTTGGACTCAGTGTCGAAGAATTTTGGAAGATTTCATTTACTTATTTAAAACTCTAGTTAAAAGTGTTTGTTTTTTGTGGTCCTTTAAGTCGGATACAAGAAGTTACAAACCATTTACCAGAAAATAAACCTGGCACCTAGTTACAGAAATCAATGAAAGATTCTATCATTTGGCACAATATTTGGGGTCAAACTGCTGCTAAAAAGTACAGAGCTTCACTCACAACTTTTGTAGAAACTCCAAGCATATAGTCATGCTTTTCTACTTGAGCTCTTGGAAATATTCCAGAAAGGTAACCCGTCTCTGCTAAGCAAGGTCAGCTTTAAATAAGGAGTAAATAGTATACCCAACTTAACCTATCCTAAACCTAACCTAAAGCTTGATAGATTTGTTTCCAACATCTATTCGCGGTTTGAAAACCAACTGACAGTGACTTTTGCTCTTTCACAAAAGATTGAGACTGAACATTTTCTTTACATTTTCCTTTTCTCTCCTCTCGCACAGGGTCACTTGCTTACATTTGCCCGTAGGTAGCAAATGGCTGTACGTGGGCACCGAGAAGGGTAACATACACGTCGTTCACATAGATACATTTGCACTTAGTGGATATATTATTAACTGGAATAAAGCAATTGAAGTGTGAGTATATACAAGGCCGTCTCGTTATATATGAATGCCATTTGACTAATCAATCATTTCGCAGGGTTAGAACTAGTCATCCAGGTGCTGTGATTGCGTTATGTGATAATCCATTGGATGCAAACAAGGTAAGTTGGCATAGTCCACATAGCTCTGCCCCCCTCTTGTAACTCAAACTTCTTTCCACAGTTGCTTATTGCATTTGAATGTGGGCTGCTTGTGTTGTGGGATCTGAAGGCCAAATGCGCTGAGTTTCGATGGCAAGCGGCCGAGGCTGTTAAATCACTCGCCTGGCACTATGAGGGCAAATACTTTGTATCATCGCACACTGACGGCTCCATTTGCTCGTGGCCCACCAAGCCGCAGCCCAAGCCGCAATCGCAAGTTTGTCCGCATGGTAAGGTGTATCCCATTGATGGGGATCTTGAGCGGATTTTATCTTTTTACTTCTTTTAACTAAAGCGAAAATCAACAAGGATGGCAATGCGGAAAAATGTAAACCAATTTATAAAGTTGACTTGAAGTCCAGCGCAACTGGGTAAGTGTGTGCTCATATCTCATTCTCATGTGTCTCTTATCATTCGATAATGATATTCCAGCGAAACGTTCACCATTTTCTCTGGTGGTATGCCTTCCGAGAAGGGCTCCAAGTCGAATTGCATTACCGTTATGGTGGGCAAGGCCACAACGGTGCTGGAAATGGAGCATACCGTTTGCGATTTCATAACGCTCTGCGAGAATCCCTGGCCATGCGGTGAGCACACCCCCACTCCACTCACAGATAAATTGATGAATTGAATTCTTTTCCATTTCCTTTTGTACAACAGAGACCCAGGAGCCCTATGCAATAGCTGTGCTGCTTCAATATGACTTAGTATTAATAGACTTATTAACACCCGGTTTTCCATGTTTTGAATCGCCTTATCCAATGGACTTACACGAATCACCTGTTACATGTTGCACATATTTAACCGATTGCCCATCGGATTTGGTTCCTGCTTTTTATTCAGTGAGTATTGAAAACTAAAAATTCCACAAAAAAGAAACATTCGGAATCGCAGATTCATGTAAATAGTTTTAATCTTATCACCTCAAATATCAGGTCGTTTCCCGTTTTCGATTTCGCTCAAATCATGCGCAATCGGAACTGCTTTCAAAAACCGTCCATGTTAGTTAACTTTTAACTTCAAAATCCATTTTATCTTCATCCGACGCTCTCGATGGCAAAAAGATTCGGCCGAATTCTTTAATCACTTCTTAGAAATCACAACTCTTACCAATTCCGATCAATCGAATATGAAAACGGGACAGACCCTAATAAGTTTGGGCGCACAGCTGTTCATACAATTCACTCAAGCTATCGATGTGGCAACGCCATGACATTGGTGTGCATTTTGCAAACCGCCCTGTTTTGTTGTCTTCATACGAAACCAGCTGCTGACAAACGTTTTGTGACCGGTTTGAACGGTGCGCTGTTTTTCGATCTTTGTACAAAAAAACAAAATATTTCACTGGCGAGATGATTTTTTAAGAGTTTACAATCTTCACTTAAAAGCACAAACGTCAAGAGATTGAGAGAAGCTTGGCCCTGGCCCTCTTTTGGAGGTGCTCTTTGAGCCAGTTTTACATTTTTTACAATCTTCACTCGCAACGCATTGAATAGAGAAAGACAAAATCACATCAAATGCTGGTTCTAATTCTTTTTGGAGTTCAACTGGGGGACTAAAAGTAGAAAAATTTTGTCTTTGCAACAGATTGTTTTAGGTACGCCTTTGTTTTTGCAAAGTCAGCTTTGCTATTTGCCGTTTTAGTGCACACAAACACACAGTACTGAGTACTGTTTATCAAGAACTCTGTATACAGTACTCAGTATCTATAATCAAGTACTGAGTATTGAGTATCGAGTACTGATTATAATTTGTAAAACTGGGTATGAGGTTATGCTTGTAAAGGTCCCTTTTATCATAATTTGAGGGATTTTATCGAACTGTGTTGTACAATACTGAGTATCGAGTACTGAGTACCTATTATAGAGGAGTATCGAGTACTGAGTACCTATTATAGAGGATCAAGTATCAAGAATCGAGCATCCAGAATCGGGTATCAAGTAAAGAGAATCGACTATCGGGAGTAGAGTATCCAGAATCGATACAAACTCACACACTTAAATCCAGTATAGATATTTAAAATCAGATTTCTCTCCGTAAAGAGCTTCGCTCGTATCGGGCGTCCTTTTTTATACTCTGTACTAAAGGTACACAGAGTATATTAAGTTTGTGCAAAAGTATGTAACAGCCAGAAGGAATCATACCCTATAAAGTATATATATTCTTGATCAGCATCAACAGCCGAGTCGATATAGCCATGTCCGTCTGTCTGTAAGAACGCACAGATCTCATTCAACAAACAAACACAATCTTTGGGAGAGAGGGAAACTTAGAGATGAGCGTATAATAAAAATACTGCACGACAACCGCATGACTCCTTGGATGTATTATAACATTATAGCCGGGAGCAAATGATCTGGTAGAGTATGTTATAGTCGGGCTTGACCGACTTTCTCACTTGTTATACCCTTGTAGAGGGTATATTAAAATTGTCCAGATGTTTGTAACGCATAGAAGGAAGCATCTACGACCACATAAAGTATATATATTCTTGATCAGCATGAGGAAATGAGTTTATATAGCCATGTTTGTCTGTTTCTATGCTATCTTCTCCGTCAGTTTTAAAGCTATCTTAACCAAACTTTGCACGAAGCCTTTTGGTACAAATACGCTACACATTTGTCGGAATCGGCTGGATCGGATGACTATATCATATAGCTGCCATAGGAACTATCGATCGAAAAAGTAGTTTTAGTTAGAAAAACTTTTTTGTCTTCAACGCAAACGTGCCCAAACCTCGTATTTCTAAGTTTTCTATGCTTAACCATAATTCCACTAAGTTTTATGAAAATCGGCCAACTATATAGTATAGCTGCCATACAAAAGATATGTCTGAAAAAAAGTCTAAGTAGGAAAATCTATTTTGTTTTCAATGCTAACGCTCCCAAACTTGTTACTGATCAATATTTTATGCTACTACGCAATTCTGCCAAGTTTGATCCAAATCGGATGACTATAGCATATAGCTGCCATAGGAACAATCTGTTGAAAAAGTAGTTCTAGTGAGAAAAACTCTTTTTATTTTCAATGGTAGCGTCTTTATACCTTCCAGTTGTGAATTTGATCAGTTTCCACACAATTTTGAGGAGTTTGGTCAAAATCGGATGAATATATCGTATAGCTGCCATATAACAAACTGTCAAGCAAATGTTGAAAGTAGTGGTGCCATGAAGCTGCAAGGGTATAAAAACTTCAGTCTATTTTTTTCTTATGAAAAGTCCACCCGACCAGACTACGAGCCAAACACTTCCGCTCGAGAGAATGAATGTTGTGTTGTTTATGTTTCAAATGAAGCGCCCATATATCTGACTAGAAGTATCAAAAAAGACTCGTAACAAATATCGCTAGAAACGCTCGCTAACCAGATTTCTTGCGACTTTGACTGAATTATATATGAATTGTATAAGTTGTTGTTTTCCGATACGATTGCGAGAGTTTCTCGCATTTTACTCGTTTGTATGCATGAGTGTGCCCACAAAGTTTAAGCAACAATGAGTACTCAAGAATATGGCACTGTCTTTTATGTACAACAAACTCACCTAAATGAATATATATTGCATTCAGTCACATTGAATGTGCAATTATAGATACTCAAAACGACTGAGTACGATTGAATGAATGGGCAAAGCGAATTGATTGAATGAGTAGAACGTAAAAGACTCGGCGTAATGAAATCACTTAGTGTTATTAAAGGCAACTGTGGATATACTGGCTTGCATCCCTCATTGACCAAGTTAAAAGTTCGAAATTAAATTAAAAACGTCATATCTTCCACAGTTTTGTAGGTAGATGGTTCGTACCTTCTACGCATATTAAGTTAACAGTATTATTAATCGATATAAGCAAAGAAATGATGAAGATCGGATGAACGATAGTCGAGTTATAAGGAAAACATATAATTATGATGGGTAGCACTGGCCGCCACGGTGATGGTGATGCTACTTTGTGTGGTTTCTAACTTAAATTGATCAGATTTTTACAAATATAAGTCGAAGTATAACTGTACGGTTAGGTTAGGTTAGGTTGATATAGCTGAGAGCGACAAGTTACTCTTGTGTGGACAGCATACATTTAAGAAGAGCAGGGGCCGGCAAAACACACATGCTCATTTTGGCGTTGCGTGTGTGTGTTTTACAGCTCGAGAGCGCGCTCATTTAGCATTTCTTTGTTGTTGCAAAAGAGAGCTGTATAAGCACGTATACTGTCGGTGAGCGAAGTCGTATACACTTTAGATATGGAGACGCCGGACTCTGAAGTAGAGCTTGAGTAGCAGGGGTTAAACTGTACCGGTAACATGTTTCGTTTCCGGTTCTATGGTAAAAATGCAAACTATAAGGTCGGAAACCGATTTTTGATTTGATACACAAAATCTCAAACGCAAAACAAACTATAAGCACCGCGACTTTGCGCCGATTTTTGTTGTAGCGCCTTTTCATTTGATCTCGTTGTTTACTCATTTCATCTCTCTCTCTGTCTCCAGGTTGGTCGCACAACGACAAGTAAAAAAAGTTGCTTCTCGGAGCGCGAATGGCCCATATCGGGTGGCGAATGGTCGCCAGCCTCATGCTCGTACTCGGAAATTGTCATCACCGGTCATCAGGATGGCAGTCTCAAGTTTTGGGATTCCGGCGCGGGCACTCTACAAATACTGTACAAACTGAAGACGGCCAAAATGTTTGAGAAGCCGCGTCATGTGGCCCATGCCACCGATGCGGACAATCCACTGGCCGTGCATTTGATTTTCCTTTGCTCCGAGTCGCGTCGCTTGTGCGTGGCCGGGGCAATGGGTCAGGTGATGTTGTTCAAATTTCGTAAATGTGAGTCCACATCGGAGGTGCTGGTGCTGGAGATACCAATACTCTATGAGAATTTCGATGACATTTATGGCACAAGTCCGGAGTGTGACTTTCTAACCGGTCATCAGGTGCAAAAGACCGAGTCGAGTGAGTCGGACAAGGTGAGAGTAGTCGACAGAGAGAACTAAAAGTAGCATGGAAGTAAGATTTCTGTTTTTCTTTGCAGACGGAGTGCACGCTCAAGGTGCGTTTTGGGGCTCAGCGCAAGCCACCGGGCTTCCAATCGCAATTGGTTTGCCTCACCACGGGCCCCAATCGTCGGAATGTGCAGGTCACCTCACTGTGCATCAACTCTAGTTACGGCCTGTAAGTAGTGTAGTCCCACCCCCTCCCCCCACCCCCATCCAAGTACCGCCCACACACCTACACACGCATACACAGTACCAGTACCAGGACAAGGACCTAGAGTCTTAGACGTAGCCTACTCTTAGTTTTGTATACGTAACCAAAAATGCATGACGCGCCTGACTTAGTCCCCCGTCCCGCCTTGACCATTAACTACGCACCATCAGCTTTTTTGTTGCATTGCGTTGTTTGCGTTGTGTATTCCGTAGTCTATGCAACAGTTGCAAGCAACTTAAAACCAACGGACGTTGGACGGAGCCTCCCCCCGAATACCCCTGCCCTGCCCTGCCCACTTCCACTTGTTTAGTGCCTGGTGTGTACGCGTGTGTGCGTGAGTGCCGCGTGACTCTCTATGGAACACTTGAGTTTCGTTTCGTTTTTGATTTTGTGTTGATGTGTGCCATTTGTTTTTTCGTTTCGTTTTTAGAATGGCTTATGGTACCGAATATGGACTTGTCATAATTGATATAATCCAAAAAATTTGCCTATTGAGTGTTGCATGTCCCGATCTATATGGCGCACATGATCCTTACTCGCGAACACCAAAAAGTCCAAAACGCATTGAGAATAAAGAGGAGCAAAGCCGTTCGCCCAGTTCTGACCAGGTAAGTGGGGGGTGGTAGAATGCACAGGATGTTGTTCAAGGAGTGTGATGTGGGGTTGATCGAATGAAGAAGAAGAAAAACAAGAAAAAAAAATTAAAAATCACGAACACGAACTACACACGCACACGCCCATCTCTAAGTATGCTACAAAAATTATACTAACAAAAAAAAAAAAAAAACTAATAATAATCTTTATCAAAAACTTTAAGTAAACAAAGTATATTTGTAGCAAAAGTTTTGCTTTGTTTTTCCGTTTCTGGCATTTTGATTGAAGCGTTTTTTATGCTAATTCTTTTATATATATTTTTTGATGTAGACATACATACATACACACACACACCAACACATACATATCTAACTAGAAACATAGAAAAAAAAAGTAGTGCAAAAAAAAAGTAAAAGTAATTTTTTGTATATCTTCTTTTTTTTTTGTTTTTGTGCGTTTATGGCACGGCCCAGCCGTGGGACCCAAAGTCAAGCCAAGTACTGAAAACTTGGCAGGGCTAGAGCTAACATCTATCTCTCTATCTCTCTCTCTCTCTCCATATATATATATATATCTAACTATCTATCTGTCTCGCTCTATTTAAATGCATAATATATATATATAAACTATATGTAACTTTATTTTCTTTGTTCATCTGAAAATAAAAAAGGTAGCAGCAGCTCTCTCTCTCTCACTAGCAAATGCTGCTGAATTGCTGCTGCCTTAAATTGGTAGTTGAATTTGTCATTGATTTTAATTTGCATATTAAGAAAACAAAGTACAGTCTCGCCACTGGGCCCCCGTCTCTTTCTCTCTCTCTCTCTCTCTCTCTCTCTGTATCTCGCTCTGTCTAACTGTCTCTTACTAACGCACAAAATGCAGCATGGTAAATCATCTTTGAACCAAAATTTTTGTCAAAATTTTATTTCTTTCCCCCTTCCCCCTCCTCCCCACACCCCCATACTAATTTGCACGTTTGCATCGATTGATTGATTGACTGATTGAGCCCCCCAGCTGTGTCATTCATGGTGGTTTGATTGTTGTATGTGTTGTTGTGATCTGATCCTATTCTATGTTGTGTCTGACAAGCCTAGCGAACACCAAAACCATTTTTAAAACAAAAGTATTAACAGCCTTTCTCTCTACTACCTCTATTGATTGATGGTTTGATTGATCTCTCTCTCTCTCTCTCTCTGTGTGTATGTGTGTGTGTGTGTGTGTGCGTTTCAAACTCTTCTACTTCTATTCACTAAATGTAACATACGTAAAACTTATCTTTAACCCCACAACCAATTCAACAACTAATTGTTCCATGTTAAATATATATATATTTATATATAGATATGATTGATTGATTGATTGATATGAAAACTATGTGTATGTACGTAGTTGTTTTAAAATTTTTTAAAATTTAACAACAGAAATTAAAAAAAAAAACAAAAACCAATAAAACTTTGTATGTATTGCCTGTGTGTGTGTGTGTGTATGTTAGCAACAGCATACACCTAGCAAAATTACTGTTATAACTGTTATACAACAGCTAAATAAATATTTTTCAAAATAAAATGTTGTAAAAACGAAAATATATAAAAAATAACCCTTAACCCCCATGAAAAACAAATATATATATACACAATACACTTAGCGAAAATAAGGAAATTCGAAAGAAACGAAGCAAGCACATAAGAAGTATGACAACAACAAAAAAAAAACACAGCAGAAAGTTTGCAAGTTTTGAGTACGAGTATTGCAACTACCCTCTTTTGGGGGGGGGGTCTACACAAAGTGAGACTGTAATACAAAAAAGCTACATCAACAATGCTTACCGAAGTCATGCTTTACTGAGTGTCAGAGCGAGACAGTCACATTTTCTGTCCTCCCTGCTCTAGTAGTAGCAGAATCTTTATTTTAAAATTGTATAATACAAAAATAGAAAGTTATATTCTAGGTAGGTAGAAAGATATGAACAAGGCAACCGGTTCGGTTCGGGTTTTTTGGATGAACCGTGCCCCTAATATATTTGCCTAATCAAACCTGAACCCGAACCGAACCACTTTTTTGATAAATTAGGTTCGGTTCACAAAATTAAGTAGTTTTTCCAACGAGACCCATACAGGAAAAACTAGAAATTCCTTGTAATCTGACTATCATTCAAGAAGTTTACCAATCAAACGACATTTCTCTTAGTCAGATTTATACTATCACTGTCGATAATGTAGCGAATATGGTTCGAGCAGGAGAAGTTGCATTCTAAGAAAAGGAATGCAACTATGAAGGATGTATGATATGATGTAATGTTGATGAAGGTTGCTTATGTGAATCAAAAGCATTTCTTGATTTGCATTCCCTGGTGGACTCTTTAATTACAGTTCGTTGCGCATCACACACGCTAAATTTAGTTTTTAACGATTATTTTTTTTGGAAGTTTCAGTTTGACATTAGTAGAATTCGCACACTTTGCTGTCCCAGCAACTTAGGTATCAGTTGAACGAGCCTTTTCAGTTTGATCTTTCTGATCTAAGGGGCCGCGCACACATGCAGCTGAACGATGAACTGACGGCAGAACTTTGCATGCACACTACATGCATGCAAGTGCGCACACTATGCGCTTAATTGAACATTTGAATTCAGCCATAAGTTCAGCTTTGTTTGAATGAACAAGCATGATTGTTTATTTCAGCTCGCTGATGTATTTAGTAACGGCGGCAGTTACTACGAAACAATATTAAGTGAAATTGCACTACAAACTAAAACTATTCCAATAGAATTGTTACGGATAAAATTTGGCAGACAATCTCAAAAAATGTCAATGCCACAAGTAAAAAAGTAAAAATTACATGCAAAATTAAAAGGCTCACATACATATTTATGTAAATTGTATATAGATGCGAATGAATAAGACTTTCCTCCTTCAGAATGGGATCTCCAATTTTATTTCAAATATTGTCGCGTATTTTAAATATAAGTGTCCATATCCATTCTGGCGTATTCATAAAATTGTATTGGATACGTTCGTAATTGACCATATAAATTATGAAATTCACCCAATGTCTCTCCCACAGTAACAAACTCGTGAACCCCTATTCTTTTTGTACTTTGCTTAAATTTTCTTAAATAAGCTCAATAATAAGCTTCTTTAAATAAGCTCAAAGCTCAGGTCAGCCAACATGTGTGCGCACCTTCAAATGCTTAAGTGTTACGCTTAACAGCATGTTTGTGCAGTCTATGTAAATAGGCTGTGGGCCTCATTTTACTTTGAACAGTTGAACTAACATTGACGCCACTCAATGTCACGTCGCCCTTCATGTACTTTCAAACCATCAGCGAACAACTGAAGTTAAATTAAAATCGAGAAGGTTAATATAAGAAAGTTTGGAGCGAAATTTTATTACAGTTGCAATTGTTCGCTTTGAATAGGTCAATGTTATTTGCTACGAAGTGAATAGTCAGCTAAAGCAGCCTTTACACTTATCATATTTCTTTAAAGAGTCGGTTGTCAAAATTCTCTAAAGAGAAACTCTTTAGAGAAGCTATGATTAGTTATTACACTTTTAATAACAGAGAATCTTGATCTAGATGTTCTGAGCTAGTTCAACGGATTCAGTACTGCTTCAACAATTTTTGACACACAACCCAAGAGAAAACGAGAAAGCAAAGCTAACTTCGTCGTGCCGAAGTTTTAATACACTTCAAAAAGTTCGCTTCAATGGTTAGCTATTTCAGCTTAAAAACAGATAATATTAATAATGACCGATCTTATAAGCGCTAGTATTGAAAACAAAAAAGTTTTTCTCACTAAAACCCATTTTCCGACATAACATTTCTATGGTAGCTACAAGAAGTAGTCATATTAGCAGTGTGCAGTAAAAAGAAGACTCTGTGCAAAATTTCAGCTCGATATCTTCAAAACTGAGGGACAAGTTCGCTTAGAAACAGACAGACGGACGGAAAAAGCTCAAACGACTCAGCTCATCATGCTGATCAAGAATATATTATATATATTTTATGTTGTATGTATGTTTTATTTTTTAAAGTTATGTACCAACATAGCGAGACCTAGAGCCGGCAAAAGAATTTGAAGATTTTATGTTGTGGGAGATTATTTCTTCTATGCGTTGCAAACTCCTGGGCCAAATTATAATACACTTTTCAAGTGTATAAAACATGGAGACTTGTTTGTTTGAAAGCGGATAACAATCAAATAATGTCATATCAATCGCTTTCACTGAAGGAACCTGGCGTCAAACAGGTGCCAGCATAAATGGACTGGAAAGCGCTTGAAATCGATCTGCATAGTAATAAAATTTATATAAAAATTAATAAATATTCTTTACAATTTGACCAATGAATCTTTTATTTATTGTTTTTGCACTGAACAGCAAAATTCATTACTTCAATGAAGAACTCATCTTGCTGGTCTTCTGGTCCTTTTGCAGCTTGAGCCTTTAAAAATTCTCCAAATGCATCCACTGAAGGGGAGAATTTACGATTTTGATTTTTTATTACTGGAAGAGTCTCCTCCACGAGTTTTTCCTTCTCGTCGACCCTAGGACGTTTCTCTTACGGCTCGGAAATCTACTTTTCCGATAGTGGAGGATCTGATTCATCACCAATCTGTAATATAAAACGATACCTATATTAACACTCACTGCAAAAGAGCAACTCGATGGGCGCATTTGAATGTGGCTCTCCAAAAAGCGCATCTTCTCAAACCAAAACGGTCTTTGTTGATTTTTTTAATTTAAGCAGTGTATTGGCAGCTTGCTCTTACTGTCGTATAGGAGGGTCTTATTTTCGTAAAACTATTACCTCGCATTTTTAACATTCGGAAGTCTAAAATTCATATAGTATGTTAGCCACAATGCTTATTCTGCAACAATTTTACACTTAGCCGTAAAAAAATGCAAGTAAGAATAATTTTTTATTTTCTACTTGACAGAAGTAAACAACTTTCAGAGTTCTTAATTTAGTGTCATCGATAAATAAAATCGAGTATATCAAATAAAAACAGTATTTTTTTGTGGGAAATGGCAACTCCACAAAATTGACAGCTTTACCTCAGCAGAATTACTTTTATCAAATTGAACTGGTTTTATTTCATCATATTTATCTGAAAAGTTTCTCATCAGAGATATATATTTGCCTATTACACTATTTAATCGTGTCTTTAGAGAGACTCTTTAGAGATATATGACAAGTGTAAAGACTGCTTTACTTTTGACTATCATATCAAAACAGTTTTAATATATCTTTATTTAATTAGTGAGTTTAGCTGGCTCTAGGTCCGGAAAAGTTTCGTTTCTTCACAACTGTAAACAAGTTATGCATTGTACACCAAAAAGAGCTGGTTGCCTATACAGCACTGTTTCATAATTCTCCCAAAGAAAGCATTATTGCCAAATGCCTCTCATTGCTTAGATCAGTTGGGAACTGCAAAATGCAATGAAAGCTAAAATAGACAAGCAATGAGTGCTTTCAACTTTTTGTTGTTAATGCTTAAGCTTTGAGGCTAAACTTTCTAATTGCAATAGCTTAAAGTGGTTTAAAAGTACAAGAAGGGCGACGTGATATTGAGTGGCGTCAATGTTGGTTCAACTGTACGACTTAAAAATGCTTTATTTATTGGTTACCATACCCTGTTCCGAATTCTATGTTGGTTTTCGTGCAAAGTGGGATTTTGTCTTTGCTTTTTGACGAGTTTCAAAGTCATAAATCAAAAACTATTTAACTTGCATTTTGGTGTTTGGGTTTATAAGATGAGACCCGGTTGAGAACCATTTCGTTTATTATTATCATTAACCCAGTACCTTCTCTCTTTGAAAAGTGTTTGGGTTCAAAAACTGACAATTTATCATTTTCTTTAAGTACATCAAAAGTCTACTGATGATAGAATTGAAATGTTCTTCGTTATTACGATACGGCAAATTTTGTTAAACGACTTTGCGAAGGCTAAAAGTGTTGAGAGTAGGAATACTTTCCCTTCCAGTCGACTAGTTCATCAAAAAAGCAATGCAAAATTGTCAAAGATGCAATAAATAATGAAGCTTTATCCGCGATTCAAACCTTACGCTTTCTTTAGAATTTTAAGCAACGGGTTGGATATTATTCCGGTTTAAAAGTGAATCCGAGTTAAATCATCAACTTGCAATGTGTTTTCGTCTTAATACCGGTTCTGACCCTGCTCAAACGGGCTTAAGAGTGTTTCCGTAACATATTTTGTAAAATAACTGATAGCAGAGCTAGAAAAACAGAATTTGGTCTAAAGTTAAGAATGAAAATTCTTGATTCAATTATGAATTTTTAATTTCGAATTTTATTACAAAATTACTTTTCTTTCTTCGATTCTGAAAACAGAATTTGAGCACGATTTTAGCTAGTTTTCAACCTCGAAACATAACTTTTTTCTGAGGTGTGGCTTGGTAAACTAAAGTTAGATATTTTATCTCAGTTCAAAGGGGGTTTTGAACCAGTTTAAATCAATTCCAAACTGCTTCAGTACTGAATCAGAGCTGAATTAGTCCTGATTTGGAAGAGCTGGTACTGAAATTATGGCTGCCCTTACATGCACTTCAGCCATGAATTTAACTCAAACAGGGCCTACAACGTCATGACCTACTCTTCTTTCAGGCATAATTTCAAAAAAAAGTACTGAAATCAGTCATGAATTGGAGCAATCCCTACTTCTCAGGTATGAATAAGCACGGACAAATTCAGTACTGCAGGGAAGGTTCAAAACCGATCAGAACTTGTTTAAAATTGACAATTTTGGAAAGCTTTTTAGTCTACGCAAAGCTTTTTAGTCTATGCAAAGCTTTTCAGTGTACGCAAAGCTTTTTAGTCTACACAAAGCTTTTGCTTTAGCAGATTCATTCCATCAAAACTTGCAAACTCGCTTGTGGTTAATGTTGTTGTTGCTGCTGCTGATCTTCATGAATTTCTTCCCCATTTGTGTCTCTGGATCGAGAACCAAAAACAAACAAACCAAAACAAAAAACGTAACTAAACTTATGCCCCAACTACCCAAAACCCCAAACCTTCCCTTGCTTAATCTAGCTGAACGATACAACTAGCCCGGACAGCCCTTCAATTGAATTCATTCCGGAGGCAAATGAGGCGTACGCAACATCAGCAACACCGGCGCCCGCCACTGAATCCTCAAGCGCTTCGCGTCCCAATTCGCCCTGCGATCCACCTCAGGTGATTAATAGCACCAAAGAGAGTTTGCTCAGTGGCGCTGCGGCAGCCACAGCGTCTGCAGCCGCCTCGGCTCTGGCCAAAAGTCCTCAACGTGAGGAGGCAGCGGCACCCAAAGAACTGCAGGATCGCCGCAAGTCCATGTCCTGGAAAACGTTCAATTTGAAGCGTCAATTATCTAAAGTCAATATGAAAATCGGTGGACTCAATGTCAACACCGAACTGGAGTCAATCAAGAATAGCTCAATTTTCTATGCCACCAAGGAGAACTCACCCGAGGGTGGCGAGGAGGCGGCCGCGGAGGCACTTGAATGCAAGGAGGAGGACGCTGGCTTGGCGGCAGCCACCATGGCACTTAATAGCGAAACAGAACCAACTGCACAAGCAGCAGCCGCGGCAACTCGTGGTGGTAAGTTCCGCTCCGCCACCACCGATTCGCCGGATGGTTACAGCGGCGAACCGTTGCCGATTGTGGCCAAGCGTGTGGACTTTGAACAGCCGCCGGCCGCCGAGGTTGGTGAGCGACCCAACAATTTGCCACTGGCAACCGCCGACTCCCAGTTGGCGCCCATGAAGCCGACGCGTCAGAAATTCAAGGAGAAGTCGCGCGATCAGCGTCTGCTCTCGGTGCCGAATATTAAGTATCAGCCGCGTGATCTGCGCGGCGCTGCTGGTGTTGGTGGTGGGGGGCGAGCGCTGATGAAGAACGATGTTTCGCCGCTGATGGGCGGCAATATAAGCAAAAAGATACGTAAGTATGCCCCGCCCTTTCCCGGGCGGGAATGGGAGGAGAAAAGCAAGCGTGCGTAGAGGAAAGAGGCTAAACCGAAGGAGAGTGATCGCTAGGCAAGGCAGGCAGGCAAATGTAAAAAAAAACCAAAAAAAAAAAAACAACGCTGCATCTGTTTCACACACACTCTCTCTCTCTCTCTATCTATCTCTCTCACACACACAAGCATACATACATACATACATTTACATACAAACACTAGATGGATGCTTAAGCTGATGCTGATGCTGATTTACCATGTCTACGTTTGGGCGTTGTGGCTAGGGCTTCTTCTACTTCTTCGGTCTAGAGTTGGACGCACTTAATAAACCAACAAACAACACAGTGGAAAATCACTTCACACCTTCACTTTGAAATCGATTCGCGCAGCACCCAAAAGCAGGGACTAACCCCGGAAAACTTACTTGGGTTTTAGTTTTCGGTTTTCCATTTCTTTGGGTGAACGGATGTCGGTTGCAGTCTAGCGCATACAAATCGAAGGTAACATTGTATTCCCTTGGGAATATAGCTTCTAAAAGACTGTTAAAATAGCAGGTACCTGAGTCAGCCTGAAGAGAACTTTAATTTTTACTTTGACTTCTGTTAGAACACAAGTTATTTCAGTGCATAGATCAACGTGACGGTCGCCATTCATGAATGGATGTACGGGGTCACCAACTCAAAATAATGAGATTCTTGTTCCACTGACACATTCTTTCACAACATTTACTGAATGTTCGCTCTGTGTTCCACTCATACATTCAGATTTTCTACAGAACGTTCTCTTTAGGTTCTAAATCAGGAGTGCCACCCACTCGTTGTTGCTTTGCGCAAAGGAATAGCTTGCGCGCATACGGCTTACGCGCCCCATAAGCCTACATAAAGCAACAACAATTTCATATGCGTGCTCTCCTCTCTTTCATTCCGTGCGAAGGTCTGCAACAACAGTTTCATATGGGTCTCTCTTCGCTCTCTCCCTATGTCTCCGACAAACTTGAACGCAACAACAATGTTGCTTATGCGTTGTTAGCGCGCCTGTGCTTGAGACAGCAACGACCACACACACACACACGAACAAAAATCGGGTTTCTCTTTCTATTTCTTGTGGTTGTTCTTGTTTGAACTATATTTGCTGCATTTGTATTTGTCTTCACGCGCCCGTAAGCTCATTCTGGGCATCCCTGTTCTTAATGTTAACATTCTTTCAGTGTATTTCCTCAAATGAGATAAATGTCTATTCGGATGAACATACGTGATGGATGTAAAAGTTGATGTTACAACATTTGACATTCGCCCGGATACATTTAGCTTTTTTATTTCGCGAAAATGCTAGACTAACTATCGATATTTTATTAACACCATCCAATTGTCAGCAATAGAATCAGCTGGCTGTATCCAAAATGTTTTAGCTAAAGCTTTTGTCCCCTTTTTATTGAAAACTACCTAAGCAAATGAATATTGTTTCTATTTCGGTATTTGAATACCTAAAACAGGCTTTGAGTAACAATTGCAAAATAAAGTATTGCAATTAGTTGTTGTGTGTTCACGTTAGTGTATCCAACATTCATCAGTGGAACAAGGAAACTTTCACATTTCGAGAATGATGTTGAATGTTTGACAGTGGAACAGGAACTCCCAGCGAAACAAACGCTCGCAAATGATACGTGGTGTACTATTTAGATATCGGGAATAGCAAATAATAAACATTTTGAAATGAAAATGGTTTTATGGTTTTCCAAAACCCAATTTTCGAAGCACTTTTTCCACTTCGATTGAGTCACCTCTAAAGCAGGGGTTTTAAACGCTTCAACAGCTTCGTACGGCGTAGTAAAACGTTCACCGCGCAGTTTATGTTTGATGTTTGGGAATAAAAAGAAATCATAGGGTGCTAAGTCAGGGCTGTATGGCGAATGACTCAAAAAGTCGACGTTGTGGTTACGTCAGATAGTCGCTGATGTACGCATCGTCATGATGGTGCATGAATTCATCTTCTGCAACCCGTCAAACAAATGGTCCTTTACCACTCTAAATTGACCGTCCTACGTTAATCAAGCGGAACAGTGGCCACATGACCCATTCGACCGAAGTAACAGGCGATCATGTATCAATTTTATGAATTTTGAATTTGATTTTATTGATATTACGAAGCGACACACAGGCTAAATATAGAATGAGCATGTAAATTCTACGCTTCAGCATGAAACTTCAATACCAAATTCAATATTTTATAAAAGCGATAGCGCGTCTACACTAAGAAATAAAGGACCTTAAAAAAACCAGCACAAGCGGACTCCTATTTGAACGATTTCGTTAGGAATTCCCTGTGTATTTACAAAAAAAGTCTTGGCCCTGCTAAGGAGGATCATTGGACGGATAGCCCAAATACCTAGCAGCAGCCATAAGCAACAGAATTAATTACAACAAATTGGTAAACAAACACTTCCATAGCCAAAATTCTGACTGCTGCGAATTTACAACATTGGAATTCCTATGTCTTTATACGCCGATTGAAAGAGGCTTAAATACTAACTTGAACAGCAAAACAAGTCCACTGATGAGAGAATTTGGTTATTCTCGAAACAGCGATCGTTGTACGGACATACCCAATTGCTATTCCAAAATGTTGTAATTAATATCTGTTGATTTGTGTTGTTTATATAAAATTATACTCATCCATAGACCTTGAGCCAGCCAGATGTAAACTTTGACGGAATCTGTAATCGCTATAAAGAAATTAAACTGGATAAAGGTTTTTAAACAATTGTAGACTCAAATTACCAAAACTCCTGACGTAATGGATCATATATATATATATCAATAACAAAATCTTCGGGTCCACGCTGACTCAAACTCCTTGATTTTACAGCAGGGGCCGTCAAAACACACTTGCTCACTTTTGGTGTTGCGTGTGTGTGTTTAGCTACGCGAGAGCGCGCTCATTTAACACATCTTTGTTGTTGCAAAAGATAGCAATATAAGCTCGTATACCAGGCATGCCCAAAAGCAGCAAACGACAGAGCACTCACCAATACTCACAAAGATAAGCACCAATACCAATAATGAAATTGTTGTTGGTCAGTTTGCTTGCGCTCGCAAACACCAATCAAAGAAGAGAACAAAACCGATTTTTGTTCTCCGCGTCGCATACACACGAAATCGTTAGCATGTGTGTCGTTTCGTATGCCTCGCGCCCTGCATGTATACGATCATTGATTTCCTATGTTCCGTGCAATTACAACAACATAACGTACCCAAAGAGCATACGGCTGGGCATCGCTGTCGTATACTGTCGACGTCGCTGCCGCAGAGCGATGTTGTATACACTTCAGATAGGAAGGCGCCGGACTCTGTTTTACAGCCTAGCGTGCTACATACAAGGCAAAGCTCTCAGCAACCAGACCCAGCAGCGCAAATGCACATTACGGTATCGAGCACCTCTTAAACACTTCGTAGGCTGTGTGCCATACAGCATCGATTAAAACACAGTATACTTTTGCTAGCTACTAACTTTCGAAACCTCTTTACTTGTAATCGACAAGTGGGCGATAGCCGAACGCTTTTCTAAGCTCCATTACAACTGCATATGGGAAAGGTCAACCGAAAACATCTATTCATTTATGCAGCTAACTTATCTTATGTATATCAATATAAGTTTCCGAATTAACAATTTTATGTTTTTTATGATTCCGCAAAAAGATACATATATAAATTAATGAAAAGCATCAGAAGTACGACGTTAGAAAAAGGCTTGTCACGTTGCGTATCATAATGACATTTATTTTTGAGCGAATCAGCTATAAATATAAAGTTACATCATTGCAGATCATATTAAATAGCTCGAACGCATTCCGCAGAGTTTTGCTTTTTTGTGAAAGCTGACAAAACGCACTTCCGTATTCTGTCACGTTGCGTATGCCTTTTTCTCTGCCTGTATCTTGGCATCTTACTGTCTACAACTCTCAGCTTTTACATTAAATTAAGTGCTACTAAAGTGCTATCTAAAAACCTTTTTGCCTTAAACCTTTAACTTATTGACCTGGAGCCTGCTAAAAAGTTCTATGATTGATAATCCAAAGGTCTCTAAAACAGTCACATTGTGATAAAATGCTTGGGCACGACGCAGTAGTTAGAAACTAAACCAAAAATAGTTTCATTTAAAAAACAACAAAATTCAAACAATTGGCGCCTGTGTTAACTGCGGGGAGAGAATTTCCCCCACTAACAACAGAAGGGCCGACACACGGGGCATGTACAACTCACACACAAAACTTCTGTGACTTGGCGTTTGCTCCTGTTGTCGGCTTTTTTGCTACAAGCCTCCCTTGGAATTCCCAAGCGTTCATAGCAGTTCTGGCATGAGGTAGCGTCTGCCAGCTCATTGAAGTTGGGCAAAAGATCTCTGATGATTGAACTGTGGAAGTTCATGAAATAGCTATACGATCAACCAGCCTTTCAAATATTAACTGGTTTTCAATATTTACATACTCCTTTTATATAAAAACAAAACAAACACTGTTTTGTTAACGGGCTGTTGAAGTCAGCTGTTTGTGTGCCACGTGTTTTTTGTGAAATTGTCAGCAAATATTTTCCAACTTTTAGTGCGTCGGCTGTAAAAGTTAGAAGCAAAATAAAAATTGTAAAATGCAAATTTTTAGTCCAGATATTTAAGATTATAAATTAGTAACGCATTAGTCATTTTTGTTTTCGGTTGCCCAGTTGTGCCGCGTGTTGTTAATGTGTAATTTTAGATTGACCCTAACCAGTGTAGCTGTGTTTTGTGGAAGGTTTTAAATGCAAAGTTTGTTAACGAAAGTGTGCAGATTTCTGAGTAACTAACACTTCTTGCTACAACGTGCGACTTTTCGAGAAAATAGGCTTTATTGCAGCTGAGTTCGTGCTTAAGTTGAATAGATTACATGAGAAAGAGATACAAAAAAATTATTTTTTTTTGCTTGGTAGCGTCAAACACAAAAAGATTTTGTAAGTCGTATTTAGAGCTAAAAATAAAAGTACAAACCGAATTTCAGCTAAATAACGTAAAATACCACAAAGTTATCAGTTATATGGCAGCTATATGAAATAGTATGCCGAATCGAACCATTTTCGATAAGTCTCTAAAAAAGCTTTAAATACGTGTTCAAACCGAATTTCAGTTCAATATGTTTAAAACCAACTAAGTTTATGCAAATCGGCCAGATCGGTTATATGCCAGTTATATGAAATAGTGTGCCGAATTGAACAATGTTCAATAAATCGCTTAAGGAGCTTAAAATACGTGTTCAAACTAAAACTCAGTTCAATTGCGTAAAAACCAACAAATTTAGCTCAAATCGGCCAGATCGGCTATATGGGAGCTATATGAAGTAATGATCCAAATCGAACCCGATTTTGTAAGTCGTATTATAAGCTAAAAATACGAGTACAAACCAAATTTCCAAAGGTTTGGAGCAAATCTGCCAGATCGGTTATACGGCAGCTATATAAAATATTGGTCTAAATTGAGTGAATCTTTGCAAGTCGTCTTTGGGGTCCAAAATATGCGTACAAACCAAATTTGGGGCATATATCTCAACAACTAGAGTTTATGCCAAAAAAAGGCAAAAAAAAAAACCAATGTGCGCTGGGGAGCTTTGCCTTCTTTACTGCGATTCGCCGCAGTGTTGCGAGTGAGGTCGATAGTGGTCATGGTTGAGACGCCGAACCTGGTAAGCACAAAATGTTCTTAAAACATGCCCACGCCAAGCCGTTCTTATAGTGAGCACAAAAGAAAGAAAAATCAGCATTACTCTGCTTTTGTCAACGAATGGACTTGATTTTGGTAGATTTAGAACGATAATTTTTTCTGAGTGTAAGAATTGTTATTCGTTGATGGGTTGTCTAAGGGTGTCAGAAAATGCGTTGGCAATGGAAATGCGGTGCTGCAGCTGTTTAAAATGTTTCAATTTTCAAGTGAAGCGAGATTTCATATCTGTGTGCGTGTTGGAAAGATGCGGTTCTATATTTTATTTATAATTTTTTAATGGTTTTGATTTGTATTTTTTTTTTTTGTGCAAGCTGTAGAAACCATAGCTAAAACTCTTGTATACTTAGCCAACCCCCCTCGCCCACCCTCACCCCCCAACCCTTTTCGGATGTATTTGAGCAACCAAAATTCACAAAAATGAAATCCAATTGAGAAACTGAACCCCCCCTTTAAAATCAAAAAAAAAAAAAAAGCGGCTGCTTCTTTTTGTTGAAATATATATTTTTTTGCCAAAGAACCAAAAAATATTGCATTTTGTCTATATATAAATTATATAGAGTAGAATTTTTAGAAAAAAAAAATAAACAACAACAACAATCGAATGCACTTAAACTTTGTAATGCTCTGCAGACAACAACAACAACAACAACTACCATTTTTGAAACTCTTATCTATATATGCTTCTATTCTTCTCTTAAAAACTAGGCAACGGATGCAGAAGAGCTGCAATACAACTGCCTTTATGTGATTGTATGGAAGTTCTTTGGTAAATCATTTAACAACAACAACAACAACAACAACAACATGCACACGCTCACACTCACACCACTCGCAAAAGCACCAATCACAACCATCACCAACTTCACCACACACACACCACCACCACCACCACCAACAACAACCAACAACTAACTGTAACTATAAACAAACAAAAACAAAACCAAACTACTTGTAAGAGTAGAGCAGCAGCGCCCCCTAGCGATAAAGTCGATAAAGTAGAGCGGCAAGCAAAAATGGCGGCAAACACATACACACACACACTATCTCACACACACACACACACACACATATGAAGAAGACACATGTATACAAATGTATATGTGAATGTATAGTATGCATAACTGTTGTGTAACCAAAACAAAGAGAACATTGATCACTCACCCCCCCTCTCTCTCACCCCACTCTTGGTGTATATGCACTGTGCAAAAAGAAAAAGAAAACAAAAACAAAATGAACTTGAAAAATGTGTAAAAATAAAAAAAAACTAAATACTGTTGATTGTTGTAACTCACCCAAAACCCCAACCCCCCCGCTCCCCTTTTGTATAATCATCTCAATCATTAAATTTTCATCAACCTACTAAAAGAATGCTGTGGATTCTACCTAACCAACACACCAACACCCACCACACCACACCAGCAGCAGCCTAAGTCTTTTCTCTCCCTCTCTCTCTCTCTCTCTCTCCCCTCTCTCTGTCTGTGGGATAACTGGTTTTTGTCTGTTGTGCCCTGAAATATGGTGACCCCGACAATTGAGCTTTTCGACAATTTCCCCTTTGATTGTTCCTTGGTCCCCCCCCTCCCCCCATATATTGTCTCAAATGCAAAGCTTTTACCGTTGCTTTGTTTGCTTTAAACGCTTTTGGCTTTTTCTTGATTTCATTTTCACTTTTTGTACAGAAAAAAAAAACAAAACAAAAAACCGAATTCACATTTTGTCTAAGCTTTAGCAAATATTCTCATCTCTCTCTCTCTATATATATATATATATATAAACTCTGATATACCAAGTATGTTGTTTCTGGTTAATCTCAAAATAAACTACATATATATATATTTTATACTCTCTGCTGTTTACGTGTTTTTCTTTTTATCTTTCTTTGTTTCTGTTGTTTGTTAACTGATTTTTCTGTCACCCTCTTGCCAAAAAAAAAATACAAGCAAGCCGCCTCCATTACTCGCTGTGTACTCGTATGTGTTGTCAAAACAAAAACTAAATTTCCACTTGTAAAAAAAAACACACACTACTCTCACACACACACACACACACACCAACCACTTGAGTCCTTTGGGCTGGGCATCCTATTTGTTGCACCTTTTCAACCAAAACAAACAAATTGTAAAATATATATCAAAAACAAACAAACAAACAACACACACTATAAGACTCGCTCTTTGCACTCACAAACAAAAATAAACCAAAATTTAGAGCAACTCATTCAATAAATAAAGAAACTAACTGAAATCAAGTACGAAAAAAAGCGTAAAGAAAGCAAAAAAAACTCATTCCCATTATTCATATTCGCAGAAAATATTGCGGTTTTAAATCACAAAAGTGAAATTGGAATCTCATGGCTGATAAAGCTTGTTGTTTCATCATATAAATCCAAAGTAATTGTCAATCGGATTTTGAATCAAATCTAAACTCTTAGGGTGTTTCACTTTGTTGTGCACATAGGCACTTGGGGGGAAAAGTGTAAGCATTCTCCAACTACAATTTCCTTTGAACAAATTGAATATTTGTTATAATCTAGTGCTAAAAGTGTTTTAACGAGAAGGCTAAGCTAGCTACGTCCGTGCCGAAGTTTTTATACCCTTGCAGGTTGTTGTTTTCATCGCGCTCCCGCTCTACTTGACGAGATGCTAGAATTTCTTAGCGAATAGCGGCGAGAGTTGATATCCGAGACGCATTTTGCTCGTAACGGATGCGAGCTCTATCACGGGACGCCTGCCATCGTTGCTCCTGGGACATTGAAGACACTCGTGGCATTTTGGCACAATATTGGTTTCAACAATTTAAGCACTTAATTAAATAAACAAATAAGTTCCTTTCAGTCACACATCATACATTTATTTTACTAGAAAAGTTCCTACATCTACTAGGAAAGTTGTAAAATTGACTCTTCGACCGATCGTTTCTATGGCAGCTACAAGAAGTAGTCATCCGATCCGGGCGGTTCCGACATATTAGCAGCGTGCAGTCAAAAGAAGGCTCTGTGCAAAATTTCAGCTCGATAGCTACAAAACTGAGGGACTAGTTTGCATAGAAACAGACAGACGGACGGACAAAGCTTAATCGACTCAGCTCGCGTCGTCCTGATCAAGAATATATATAGTTTATGGGGTTGGAAATGGATATTTCTATGCGCTGAAACTCTTGGGCAAAATTATAATACCCTTTGCAAGGGTATAAAAACTAAAAATAAAACATATTTTGAATAGAATGTTTGATCAATCATACACAGTGTATGTACTTTTGTTTGTTTCGCGTTTGATTATTGTTTTTCATTAGGTCACCAAGTAGACCCTGTTGTATGAATTTACAGTTTTTAATTAAAAACCACCGAATCCGTTGTCCTAAGCCACGGAAAACGCTTAACACTGCACGGACCTACCAATCCTTCAAGTAGATCCGGCTCGAAGGACCAAAAAATGTATGTACTTATACACTTTTAATGAGCACGCTTGCTGCCGGTTTCAATTGTACTAACCTGCTCAGTCTGAGCGAGGTACCTTTTATTTGGAATTTCTCATCCCTTATTTCTAATCTTAACTAAGGCAGTATTTGTAGGATAGCTGCGTGTGTATAAATATAAAAACGCATTCGTGTGAGGAATACTCATTGCTTATTAAGTGGTGTGGACCGGAGACCTTTTCAAGTGGTCCCGATGGTTGATCCTTTTCAAGTGATGTGTCTGCTGGGCTGGGCTGATCGTCGTCACATGTTTATGACACACACATGGCGACATAGGCTACATATTTAAATATGAGATTAACACTACGTGTGGGCCGAGTTGAATATCATGTTCAAGTTCGAACACACAGAGAAAACAAAATTGGCTGCAAGGCGAGTGTAGATACGTAAATGCTAAACGAAACGTATTGCGGCCTGCTAAATTGCACACGCTAAATGTAGAATGCAGAAAGCTACACGTGGCGTGCAGAAAAATTAAAAAACTAAACGCCGCGTGTAGAAAAGCTAAATGCTGCGTGGTCAAAAGCAAAGTCTACACGACATTAGAAAATCAGCTTATTTTCAAATACCTTCTACATTTTTTATGCAGCACGCGGCGATTGGATATTGAAATCCTACATGCGCGTGTGGAAATTCAAAACGTGTAGAAATCCATCCTACATTTTCGTGTAGATTTTGCATATTTTTTTTCTCTGTGTATAAATTGTATGTAGAAAGCTCCATTTAAAGAACCACGGATGAGTGCCAAATCATATCTTCACGAAAAGTCATTATTATTTTATTTTTTGTATTATTTTTTTTGTTGGGTATTCAAATAATATCTTAACCAAAGGTTAAGAGTCGCGGCCCATAAATGAATATTTTTTGTTTTTTTTTTCGTGAATAAAAAGTTACTGTAATCCTGACTTACTGTGCCCCAAGTCAACGCACACTTCTTCGTTGGTGACTCCCGGTACCAGAGTGATGCATCCGCAAAACTGATGGCTAACGTGAGCGGCGAACCCTCCTTATAGTGTTAATAGGACTGGTGCGACTGGCTTGGACTCGAGCTCATAAACCATCAATGTCAACTGCGCCAAAAATAAAACGAAAAAGGAAAGCTAACTTCGTCTTTGCCGAAGTATTAATGCACTTGAAAAAGCTCGTTTCAATGGTTATCGATTTCAACCAAATTTCGCTGATCACTTTAAAAACATATTCAGGCATGTTCTCAGTTTCACCACTTTTTGAAAAGTAAATTGAACGCAATTCGGAATTGTCATTGAGTGCCTACAATCCTCTTTTCGGGATGCAACACACTGCTACTACGTAATGAAAGAATCATGCTGATCAAGAATATATACTTTATATTAGAGCAGGGCAAAACATTGATATTTTTAGCGATATATCGATGTTTGGAACTTCTTCCTGGCAAATATCGATGTTTTTTTTTCTACATCGATGTTTTTACATCGCCAGAGGAAGCGAGGAAATTGTAAGAGAACTTATTAAAATTTGTAATTTATAATATAAATGTTTTCAACTAAATAGAAATAAATAAGAGAGCTTGTTGTGGTGTTGGACTTGTACAGTCGGAGGATCGAAAATATGGAGAAATAAGCCCACATAATGACAATTTTGAATAATATATATTATGTCGGCTAACCACAGATTGTTAGAATTACTTGCCATTTTACAAATAACAATTTTAATTACAGTCGATAGTTCTGTCTACGCAGAAACTTTTAACAATCACAAATCATACGGCAATCAACATATCAGAAACTCTGCTAAGTATATTGACGCGAGAAAGTTGTAACAGTTGTAACTGATAATTACGCAACTATGAAGAAAGCATGTGAGTTACTAAAGCTTGAACACTTACCATGCTTTTCCCACTCGTTTAACTTACTCGTACAGGATGCTTTAAAATGGTCATGTCTTAAAGGTATTTTGACCAAGTGCAAGCGCATTGTCGCTTACTTCAAGTCAAGCGCAATAGCTAATGCAAAGCTTAAAGAGTCGGAGGTCGTTGAAAGTAGGTGGAACAGCGCATAAAAAATTATAGAAATATTATTTTTAACTTATATGTAGTATTAATATCAGAAACATCGATGTTTTAAATCGATGTTTGTCAAACATCGGAAACATCGATGGTTGCGAACATCGATGTTTTTCCTGCTCTACTTTATATGCGTTGCAAACTTCGGGGCAAAATTATTAGACACTTTTCAAGTGTATAATGAAACAACAACAAAAACCATGTTGAAAAATTAACATAAAAGCAGGGCTTAATACCGAAACCGTTAACCGAATGAGACCCCTTTTCAAATTACGTACCAGAACCGGAACCGATACAAATTTTTGTTTTGAGAACCGAAAACCGTTTACCGTTATTAATGGAACCGATAGCACCGAAACAAAACCGAAACATTGATACCGGTACAGTTTCGATTCTTTTTACCTTTGCAGAACGCATCGTAGTTTTGTTTAGGATGTCAAAATATTTGCTGGCGGAAGACATCTTCAACATTTGCTCCAGTTTTACGTCTGCAAATAGCGACTTTCTTCTACACCAGAAAGTGTGGGACACAGTTCGCGAAATTGTACACATATTAGAACCAGCGGAGGTGGCCACAACTAAACTTTAGTTTTGGGTGATTTTTATTTTTTATTTGGATACACTGCAAATTGGAAATATGAACAAATTCGTCCTTTTGTTCAAAGAATGCGAGAGAAATCACTTTTTGAAAACAATGCTTTTTTATGTGGCATATTTTTAAACCCTAGTTATAACCAGTGTTTGGAAGTACCGAGTTACAAATACTTAGGTACATACCTAGATACATATTTTATGTACCTTTTACCTTACCTCGGTATTTTCAAATTCGAGTACCTTTTACCTTACCTAGGTCTTAATTTTCATTTACCTTGTCAATAGGTAAGGTACTAGGTACTTTTTCGCTCCGATTACATTATAGCCGAGATGTTGCCGCGCTCTGCCATATTGAAAAGAAAAGTATCAGGGACCTGTTTTTGTGGCTTTTACTGGACGTCCGGTAAACATTCCCTGTTCAAAAACTAAACGATCCATGCTAGATAACAGGAAGGCGGACTATAAGCCGAGTTCCCATTTTTACTTTCGTAAACATTTTTCGATTTTTAGACCCATTTTCCCAAAAGCTTACATTACACAAGTGAAAATGGGAGCACGGCTGTATAAGAAAAATATCGCCGGTATTTTTCAAAATTTTCATTTTATATGTACTGCTATCTGGAGTTGCAATAGCAAAAGTTACTTTCGTGTAACCGGCCACTATATAGATAGCCATCTGCATCGTCATTCTCTCGTGCTCGCATATATTATATGTAAGCGTGTGCTATTTTCCCACACACATGCAATAGTTGCTACTATATTAGCTGAAGTTCATAGCAAATACAGACTTAGAGATATGCCAATGTTAAATAGTTACAGAAAATGTATGCAACTTCTGAAAAGCATTTAAAGTGTAGAGTTTTGAAGGAAACACGTGAATCCTGAGTTTTTAGACTAGTCTGATTTAAAGGCAATAGAGCGGGATCGTTGAGCTGATGCTGAAATCATTTTTCCAAGGCACTTTAGATGCATATCAAACGCTTTGAACTAAGTTGTTACGAAATATTCTGAAAGCAACGTCAACTTGGAATGCTGTTAGCAGATCCGTTATAGATGGAACAGTTTTCATGACAATATTCAACGAATTTTGGAACTAAGTTTGTGTGTTAATACTACAGATCTTCCGCATACATTCCCTTAAGAATATTGCAAGTTGTCGCCAGTTGGGCCCATTGAGCAGCTTAATACAGTTCCCTATTTCAAGAGGATGCCTGCCGAAGAGCAACCCGCCTAAATTCAGCTAGAATGGGGCACCGAACGACAAAATGACAAATCGCGTAGGTTGCACAGTTCGCATTGGTCATTTGTTCTTGCGCTGTAAGAAGTGTAATTTAGGTAAAGGAGTTCCGTTCGCGCCTTAAATAGCATTGAAAGTGTTGACGCGTCAAACTGATCGTGGAAATAGTTTGTTTCATTTAGATTATACTGCAATACCCTCTGTACGTATATCTAGACTGACTTTGGCGTGCCTGGGACTCGAAGAGATATCGAGCGTGTTGATATAGCTTTTGCAGAAGTTTGATTTGAAGGTGATCCCACGTGTCTAGTGCATTCAAGTTGTGCTCAAGGCCCAGCTGCGTAGCCAGTTACACCCACTCTGCGAAAAATTGCGTTTTGGACTCCAACAGATACGTTGCACAGTGGTCCAGAATCGTTTTGCCTTGGACAAACATTCTGTAACTGTTAAAACCGCTCAAAATTTTGAATTCATTTATTTATTTTGTTTGATTAAAAATTGTTCAAGATCTTATATAGTTAAGAGTTTATTAAAATTGATTTAGTAGTTCCGGAGCTATAGAGCGCCAAAGTCAACATTTTGTAAAATATGTTTCCTTTCAAGCTCTAGTAAGCCATATTAATAAAGCTAGGGTGCTGATTTTTGGTCAGAATCTATATAAGGTAATGCTCAGCTGATTTTTCAAAACTTCAATTTAATCGGTCAAGTTTTAGGTACATTTCATATATTATTAAAAATTGCACATCTGGTGTTACCTTTGTTGCACCTGAAATCCACAAAAACTAGTGTAGGGTTACAAATTTTTATCAAACTTAATTTTTTTTAGTTGTTTTCAGATTTCTACCAAGTTTTGAGCCAATCGGACATCATTAAGATATAGCTCCCATACAAAATCAATATTTTTTCATAATTTTTACAGAAAAATTCTAATTTTTTTTTTAATATTTTTGAAAATCGATATTTTTATTTGTGTAAATTAGGCTTTAAATGTGAGTTGCCACAATTCGAGGCCGTCTTGATTGTAGCATTTTCATCACCTTTACGAGGTAATCAAAGTGTAACGTGCAGAGAGTGAGCAGACCTGTCTCAAGATATATCGCATAGTTTGGCATGTTCCGGGGAAGGAAGCTAGAGAAGCTTCTCCACCTCCTCGTAACTGGTGTAACACCTGCGCTGCGTAGCACATTAATGCTCTGGCATTTTGAATTTAGAATTTTGACTTATGAGCTATTTTTGACAGAGCACATATCAATGCACTTTCAAAAAATCAAAAGCGCTATATAAGTACAGCAGAAAATGTTCTAATTGACCTCTAAAGTTAGACTTATCTCGATTTTTTGCGTATTTTTCGAAATAAATCCTCCCGTTTAAGCTAGCGCGGTTATTGGATAAAAATGTTAGCTATTTAAGCTTATAGCAGAACGTATGATCTAATTATGTGATTTTTATTACATTTAAATCAGTTTGTTTGACAAAGTTACAGCCTGTTTAAGACATAAATACATATTTATGGGAGGAAATCTAGATTCCTACTGAAAATTTGTATAGGAACTGTGTGTGACATCTGCTTGTAAACATATAACAGTTTATGCTGATTCAACTAGCCTCCTTACAGTTTCTATACAAATTTTGAGTGAAAATCTAGTTTTCCTCCCATAAAGTGATATATGTATTTTCGGTTTAAAAAGGCTATAGCTCTGCCAAACAACCACACTAGCTAAGAGGGGATGTATTATTATGAGAATCTGACCAATTTAGAAACTTTCTGCTATACTTATATCGCGCTTTTGATTTTTGAAAGATGCATTGATATGTGCTCTGTCTTAAATAGCTCATAAATAGCTCACAAATTCGTTTTCCCCACTATATCTTGGAAACAAGAGCTGTTAGAACCAAACCAATGATGCAATTTTGTTTCGTGTAATACATATTAACATTAATCGGATCGAAATAGACCTGCGCTGCTATTAATTTAAGCGATTCTGTACTATAAAATAGTTGTTTTGTGATCAGAATATTGTGAAAGTTATTAAAGGTTACTTAAATGATTGTTTGAACGGAACATTTTCTTTGTAGGTTCTTTGATGTAGGTTCAGGAGCTTAAATATTTGAAATAGAGTTGGGAGCGGGAAGAAAATTCGTTCACGTCCCGTTCCCGACCAACAATTTTCTATTCCATCCTGTTCCACACTATTTTCGTGTCCCGTCCCGTGCCCATCTCTAATTTGATAGGTTTGGTTCATGGACGGACCCGAAAAACCTGAACCGGACCGGTTCTTTGGGGTACATGAACGAAACTTAACAAGAGAAAACAGTTTATCCATTATCTTAGATTATAAGGTATCAGCTCAAACGTACTTGATTTCAGTTTGTGGGGATTTCAGTAAGTCACAGTTTCCAAAGTCACAAACAAACAAACAAAAAAAAATACCCTCACATTTCAATGTAAAATAGTTGTGTTTGTTGTTTTTGTTTGTTGTTGTTGCTCCAAGTGCACCCACTCTCTCTCTCTGTTCACAGACTTGACTGTCTCTCACATCCCAGAAAACCGTTATGCATTCGTTTCGTTAACCGTTATGTTGAGCGTCTGCCCTATACCCAAAAAAGTATGCTACAACTTTTTGTCACACACACACACACGCCCACCCACTCACACACACACACACACACCAAAATACCCACGAAACAGAAACAAAACGAATGTGTTGAGAATCCATTCAAATCATTTTAGTGCATTTATCTTTCTCTCTCTCTCTCTGTCTCTCTCACCTTATGTTGTGTGTATCTCTCTCGTCTCCCCATTATTATTGTTTATTTCCAATATTTGACCAGATCAACGGCGGCGGAGCAGCCAGCAGCAGCAATGTGAATGCAACTGTTGGTGCGGCGCAACAACAGCAACAGCAACAACAGCAGCAGCAGCAGCAGCAACTGCAACAGCAGCAGCAGCAGCCTCAACAACAACAATTGCAACAACAGCAGCAACTACAGCAACAGCAGCAACAGATGATGGGCGACCCGTCGCCACCGGCGGTGGGATTGGGAGCGGGATCGGTTTATGGTGCAGAAGATGCAGGTGCGGGTGTTGTTAGTGGCGGTGTTGGTGTTGGTGGTATTGGTAGTGGTAGTGCGGGCGGCGGCGACCAACAGCAGCAGCAACAACTGCAACAACAGCTGTCAGCATCGTTATCCTTGTCGGCATCCTTTGACGCTGAATCCTGGGCTCTACCGGGTGGTGGAGTAGGTGGTGGCGGTGGCTTCGGCGGCGATGGCGGTGCAGGTGCAGGTGCGCATCAACATCAATATCAGCATCCGCATCCGCATCAGCATCAGCATCAAACATCCGTAATACAGCAACAGCAGTCAGTGACATCGTACGAGTCCCTACTAAAAAAGTCCAAATCACAAGGTGGGAGCACAACAGAGCACAGTTAGCAACAACAACAACAACAACAACTACATCAGCAACTACAACAAGAATGCACCACAAGAACAACAAGCATTCTATCTCTCTCTCTATATGTGTACACCCACCCACCCACACACACACACATACACGACTCACGCTCGCTCGCTCGTTCGCTCTCTCTGTCTGTCTCTCACTCACACACACACACCCACCCACACACCGATATAAACAAACGATGCACGTTGCTTGTGGTTTGCCTTTTGACCCCCAGCGAAGTCAGCGAAGTGTGTGTGCTTTTGGTTTTATCTCTTGATTTCTGTTTTGGGTGGCCCCTAGATAAGAAGAAGAAGAATAAGATGAAGAAGAAGAAGAAGAAAACCCTAAACTGCATTTGTGTATTTGTGCTCTCTCTCTCTCTCTCTCTCTCGCTCTCTACTACTCCTTTCTCTCTGTCTGTCTCTCCTACTCTCGGTATTTGTGCACGCAACAAACTAACTGTAACTGTCACATTGAACGACAAAATTTAAATTGGCAAAGTAATTTTTTGCATAGTCCACACACACACACACACACACATACATGCTCACACATTTAGCCCGACGCCTGCCGCTTGCACTATATACATACATACATACCTATCCTCCACACATACAATAAGTATATTTCCGATTTTCATAGGAGCCACAATGACACCGTTAGGTTTCATAGCCTTGCCTTGATGTGGGAGTGAGACAACAAATTATACTTAGTCCCCAAGCACACCTTTCACACCGCACATCAAGCAAATGTTAATAAACGCCAACTAGTGTGTCATTGAGAGAAGAAGGGCAACAACGTTCCGTTCACACTGGCCGCCACCAGTTGCCCGTGTGAGCTGACCAGAGTGTGGGGGGCCTCAATCGATTGAAATTTTTATTGAGTTGATTAACATTCAACTTGATTAACTTTCAACTCGAACTCAAATTGACTTCAAATCAACTTTGAATAATTTTAAATTTTCAATCAAAGTTTTATTTTTAACTATTGTTGTATTTACAAGTTAAAAGTACATTTTGATTTAAGCAAGATTCATGGAATTTAATGGGGAAAATTTTCGAAAATATAAAAGTCGCTATCGACGGACGTAGTCTCGGTTGCCTAGTGCAGCGTTGGTCATGAAATTTGAGTTTGGAAGCAGCCTAACAACAACAACGGAAAAAACAACCGTTATTAGCGCCTTCTGCCTTTCCAAATTATTTGTATGAAACTTTCACATTACTTCACAACTCCGTATGGGGCTATAGCTCACAAAATAATTGATTCATTGAATTATAGCTCATGACATGAGCCGTAAGCTATATGATCTCTTTGCAATTGAGTGGCAACAATGTGGCGTCAGCTGCTCAAACCAAAATTACGCCCGCAGCTCGGCCTATTTACATAGATTCCACAAATGTGCGAGTTTATGGATTTACTGATTGGTTCGGGTTTATTAAAATCAATATTTCTGATGGTATAATGGACTATTGCTTCGATGGTGTATTCAAAAACGCAGTTCGGTCTATTTTTATCTCTAGTTTATGGCCTATATTGACTCGATAATGGGTGATGTCAAATGTGGTACCCACTATCGCGGTTTTTCGATGCATGTTACCATCTCTTAAGGGCACATTTTATTAGTCAGCATCTCAATATATTTAAAATCTTACAAAATTCTATCGAGTGTTTTTCCATTAATTCCCTTTTCTAAGTTAGACCTCTATGGGCGGGGTGCTGACCGCTTGTCCATTGGAGGTGGGAATTTAGTATAACAATTGTGGTGACTGATTTTAGCTCTCACCTTTTTTTAACCAACAACAGATGTTGAAGCTGTGTGTTGCTAGTATAAATGTGCCCATTAAACGCGAACTTGACGTGCTCAAGAAAAACTGGGTATGAGGTGTTGCTCCCTGATCCCTCTCGATCCCCGTTCCCAGGCAATTTTGAGTGTTCCACTGTGTCAACAACTGATGATGAGTCCCAGACAAAGCAACCGTTTCTTACAGTGTCTAAAAGGCTGTTCCGTACATTCAGTGTGACCCTGGCATTTCAAAATACCAAAAAAATTACCCAAAATACTAGATTTAGTAACATTTTTCGCGTTTTTGGGGATTTTCTTTGATAACTTTTTGAAGTATGCGACGAATTCGTCGGTTTCGCTCATCAATAAGATGTGTCTAGAAATTGAATGTGTCATCCCAGCGTTAACATTCTAGAACAAAGAATGGAACAATTGCAACGACCATCTTAATCTAGACTATACGTTTGCTCTGTCGAACCAAGTTCTGTTTGCAACTGCAACCTGCCGTCTCAACTGAACCCCTGAAAGCCATAATATGGTGCAACTGCGACAGAGCAAGACAGGGCGAGGATCGAATCTAAGCGCCGTTGCAGCGCAGCAAACAGACAAGAGGTACTGCGCAAAGGTTCTATTTACCCTTCTCTCATCTGTGACAATTGCCGCTTGCCTTGGCCATGTACAACTCATGGGCGTAGTCGGTTTTCAATAAGGGGGGTCCAAAAAGTTCTGCCACTGTGCTAAACTCCCACCCACCAACGACCATCTAAATCTAGACTATATGTTTGCTTTGTCAAACCAAGTTCTGTTTGCAACTGCAACCTTCGTCTCGAACTCGAACCGTCTTCGTTTCAAACTGAACCCTGTTTCACTTAAACCCATCAGCCATGATATGGTGCAACTGCGACAGAGCAAGACCTGAGCGTCGCAGCCAACAGAGAAGAGGGACTGCCATGGAGCAATGAGTATTAGAGATAAAATTTTCGCTGCCTCAGTCAGCTGTTCGCTCTCATTTACGCCCTCTATATACATTTGGTCAGCTGTTCGCTCTCACTTACGCTCTCTGGAAACATTTGGGAATATGTCCGTCTCGCTCTAACCACTGTGTTTTCCTACTGGCTCTGTAAAGTATCTTTTTGGGCACTATCGTTTGCACCACCAAAATTGAGAGGCAGCGCAAATTGGTTCTCTAATACTCATTCTCCATGGGTCCGCGCAAACGTTGGATCTATCCTACTCTGTGCACCCACTGAGCAAAAACGCTCTCCAAACATGGCAACGCCATTGACAGAGCAGCTGTTACTCTTGGGCAGTTCGATAGCATATCGATAGCAAATCTAGCCTTTTAGCGGAAAATAGCTATATGTCGTGACAGTAGCTAGATCATCCATGACAGTGACTTGATCATCCGTCTCGTATGATCTACCGAATGGACATTCATCTTTAATGAGGAAATACACAGAAAGAATGAGGTCATTTAGATCATGCAGCGGATGACCTCTGAATGCCAGTGGAACAAGTGTATAAGACGGGATTTACACCGTAATGCAAACTTCATGAAATTTTCTTAGTAGGCGAGTGCAACAAGTGTGATTCTCTATATATACCCTCTAGTACGGCTGGGGTCAGTCAGAGTGTCGCTAAAGTCGGCCCATGCATGTCATTGGGTCGAACGAGCGTCGCTTATGTTGCTTCTCTGCATGGCATTGCGTCGACCTAGCGTGCCTGGAGAGCCGTTAACGTATTGAGAGGACATCGCCTTGAAAAATACGTCAGTCGAGCGTCAACGACAGTCACAAAATCGTCGACGGAACGTTGATACAGCGTGGGTCGGCCGTACTAGAGGGTAGTTTGCTCAACAAATCTAGTATTATTGCCTTGATTTTCAAGCCTACTATGAAAACTTGATGAGGTTTGCTTCATCGTGTAAATCCAGACTAAATAGTTACATATTTCAACTTTGAATCAGTCTAAAAAGTTAAGTTGATCAATCAAGTTCAAAAGAAAATCCCCACTCTGGAGTTGACCCTTGCACACCCTTGCACACACACACACACACACACACACAGTCTCTCATCTATAGACACACACACACACATACAACAACAGTAAGCAGCCTAGCGATTACAAATTTGCCGCAAAATAAATAAAAAAAAAAAAAAAGCAAATTAAATTTTTTTCTAAGCAAAAGTTATGCCTACTACCGCCCGCCGCTTTTACTCTCTCTCTCTCTCTCTCTCTCTCTATCTATTTATCACTCTCTCTCTCTCTATCTCTTTCTAAATATATCTAAAGAAAAATTAAATTATTTGTGTTATTGTATTTCTATTTGTTTTTTTCCTTCCTCTCTCTCTCTCTCTCTCTCTCTCTCATTCGTGTGCTTTGTTTTTCCCCCCAAACTAAAAACCCGAAATACCCCAAATATACCTTACAGATAAATTGGATGGAACCTTCTCAAGATCCAGATCATCTTCAATGTCCAGCATTGACATGTCTTCCTCGGAATCTGTTACTTGTTTGGCTTTCATCGAGAGCTACGCAAAACGAAATGGTAAATGCCGTAGCCGTAGCCTACTTTTGGGTGGGGGCTATGCCTAATTTGCATTACATTCTCCTCTTGCAGATATTTTGACACTAGTTCCTACTTTATGGATTGGAACTAGTTTCGGTTCAATATTAACATTGTTTATTACAATGCCGGAGCGCGATGTGCGCAAATCTCAGCCAGTTTTGATCACAATAAATGGTATGTGGCCTCCTGCTTTAAGCAGTTGCTTAATCTTAACCCTTCCATATTCCACTATTCCATATTCCAGGTGGCCCCGTGGTACGACTCAAAGGTTCCATAACTTCCATGTCCTTTTTGGACTCTTACGGTTCGATAATACCATTTACATTTGAGCCCTGGCGTGATGAGAACAGGGATAAGAAAGATCGTAAGTAGCAGAATTCAAAATAAAGGGTCCCAGTAACTTTCTCTCCCCCCCAACAGGTACACCCACTAAAAGCAGCAGCCGCACCAGTCCCACATTCACACCAACAACTGCCAATACAATATCAAACACCTCGGTTGCTGGGCTGGCTGGAAGCCTGACTGGTGCTGCTGGAGGAGGAGCTGCTGGTGGTGTTGGTATGGGGGGTAGCAGTGGAGCAGCTGCTGTTATAGCTGGGGCCAGCGGCAGCAGTGGAGCTGCAGGTGCCAGCGGTGTCGGCGGTGCAGCCGGCATTAGCAGCAGCAGCGCCAGCAGCAGCGGCATCAGCGGCAGCGTCAGCACCGGCCTGGAAACACTCACCGATCGACAATATATCGTAATCGCTAGCGAAAAGCAAACAAAAGTCTTCGATGTGGCAAACCAATGTTGCATCAATCGCATACAATTATCGGAAATGGATTTTGCAGTCAAGGCAGAAACTATCACGATGAAGGGTGAGTTGATCTAGCCCCCCTCCCCTACGAATAGCCAAAGATTGCAGCTTGAAATGGCAATTAATAAGTTCAGTCGCAGACGGCGCAACAAGTTCAGTGTGGCTTTTGATACCGCCCATGAAGTTTATGATCTAGCAGCAAAGGCAAAGGCAAAAGTTGGCGCGTATAGCCTTCACGCAACTTTATGGGCTGCATAAAGCAACAACACTCTCTTTTTCTTCCGAGCGAAGGGTTTGTTGCACCAACAACTTCACATCAGTGCCGGCCAATTGGAGAGTACTAAAAAAGTATGCTTGTGTTGGTGAGCAAGGAAGCTCTCTTTTCAGACTACAGTCGTTTATCTCGCAATTCAGTGTTCACCGATTCACACAATCATGAGTTCGGCTCGCGTTTGCATAAATACACGACTGACTTCGGCTCCTGGTAGCTATGGCTGGCCGGCTCTGCTTCACTTGTGTCTTTATTTTCTCTCTCTCCCATGTCTCTTGCAAATTCGAACGCAACAACAATGATGTATATGCGTCGCCAGCGTAGGTTAGCGGTTGGCCTCGCTCGCAGTTGCCTAACGCTTTTCGCTATTCACACCGACGCTATTCATCAAACGGGAATAGGCCTTATTGATAGTTATATCAGCGTCAAACCAAAGTACATCCTTACCTAGAAGCGACATGTTGGTATGGGACCCGCATTTGGCAACAAAACCACGGCAGAAACTGTGTTTTAGCACTCGAGCCAACTTATAAAGATGGCGGCACGAGCTGTTAGGAAAGGGAGACGAACATTTGTATGAGATTTGTATAGAGATGAGATTTTTGTCCTCTGCATTTGGCCTGCCCTGATCTAGTGCAAATCTCCTTTTGCACCTGTGGTTTGCAAAAAGTAAAAAGAGAGCATATTCCATTCGGAATTCACAACACGAAAACGAAACGGAATTGCGTTAGATTAAGGCTGCCTTCACACTGTTCGACACATGACACATGATAGTCTTGTAGTCCTACTTTTAGTTATGTTTTAAATTTGAATAGCTTGTCATATTCATAGAATATTATGGGGAAATGCAGGCCTACTAAAGTATCATGTTTAATGTGTCGAACAGTGTGAAGGCAGCCTTACTTTTCAAAACGTAATTGAATTGACAACATGCCTGATAGTCTCCCGCACACTGAGCACATTCCAGAGGAACGAACGGAATTGGATGATGATGTGAAATGGACACATCTCACATCGTCAGTCAATGGGCGTGTTCGTAAAATACGTACAAACTGCCTCAGTTTATTTTAATTTTTCAGCATCTCATCAAATTTTCCCCAATCAGCAATAGCGGCGAAAGGAAGTTTCTGCACATCTGACATCTCGTCAATTGTTATGGTGCCACTGTGGTGCTTTCTGTTTTCCAGCTTGACTGAGATAACCTCCTCTGTGTCTTTCCGTTCTTTAATTTCTTCACCTACTCCAAATTCAGTGGCCCTTTTGGCCCACTTCTGGCTGACCTGCACAGCACTATACAACTGATAATAGTGAACAGAAATACAGAATTTGACATCAGCATTAAGACTTATAAAAAGAAGTACCGTTAAATTCAGAACAAAGAGATAAAAAGCAGTTTGGCATCATCCAACGGATCGAAATATTACTGCATAGCAACAGCGAATAGTAAACAATCACATTTCAAACCCCTGCGTGATCAATTGGCGATTGCTCACATTTTGAACATATGCATTTCCGAGTCTTCTTTAAATAGCACATGAAATTAATTTCTTTTTAATCATCAAAAGGGCTCGAAAAAGACTCTTCCAGGTGAATTTTGTAAAAATGATCCTCCAAATGCTTGGTGGGAAAGTCTTTAGTCAGATACAGTTGCCTGAGAAGTCCATACAATTTTCCTACAGATCCGGTGACATGATCACTCCAAGTTAATGTTTGATTAAAAGTAAATCCTAGGTTGCTCGCTTGCTCTACATACTGTATTGGTAAATTGTTAATTTTCAATGATGGCAATACTACAGTGCTAACAACCTTGCTGCTTATAACTATACACTTGGACTTAACTGGGTTTTAGGCCAAGGCCATTCTTATTTGCCCAGTCATTAACTTTACATAGATCTTTATTACATATTTGAACACATTCATTAAACTGCGACATGGGACGGGAAACATAAAGTTGAACATCATCTGCATACATACGAACTTCAAAATTAGACAAAACTGATGGCAGGTCATTGACATAAACAGAAAATAGTAACGGCCCGAGAATCGATCCCTGGGGTACACCACGTTTTAGGGTCAATAGCGATGAGGAAGTCGTACTTGTAGCTACCAGTTGTTGTCGCTTAACAGCGGTGTTTGAGAACATATACATTCGATTTAGTTTAGTGCATAATACATCGTGGTTAACTTTGTCAAATGCTTTACTGTAATCTAGTAGTGTCAATAATGTTATATTTCCATTGTCAATTTGTTTTCGAATGTCTTCCGTTATTTTGAGAATTGCTGTGGTGCAACTTCTTTTCTTTCTAAAACCTGACTGATTGTTATTGAAAAGATTATTTGAAGTCATGAATTCTCTAATTTGTTTCGCCATCAGATGTTCAAGTATTTTAGATAAGTACAGAAGTATAGATATTGGTCTGCACTCATTAGTAGATTTGGGCAAAGGAACAACCTTAGCTAATTTCCAAGAGTTCGGAAATTTCGAGGTGGTTAATGCGGTATTAAAAATATAAGTTAATTAGGTCAAAATTTTAGGGAGAATTATTTTTACGAACTTAGGGTTAATTTCATCCAGTCCAGTAGCATTCGACTTCATTAAAAGGATAGATTCCAGGACATCACACTGACTGACGCAGGAAAAGCTAAAATTATTATCACATTCTTTATAGGGAAGACTGTTCAGGTACATATTACACGTAATTTCAGGTACTGGAGAGTGCACAAACTTTCTGTTTAGTTCATCAGGGTCAACATTTATTCTTGTGGAGGACATAGGTTTACCAACTCCCAAATTCTTTAAATTGTTTCGTGTCCTCGGTATTGATAACAACAAACTCTATCGAGTAATCAACTCGAATCGTTCTCTTCCTGCTTTAAAAACTACTATTTTAACCTGTAGTAATTATTATTTTAGGTTTTTCCTTTGATTTTGCCTCGGTTGGGCGGTAGGTGGGCTGCTATTTTGCCAAAAAAATATATATAAAAATCGAATCCACAAGTGGCTTTTTGTTCTACAATAGCTTCAAAAAATGTTAATGTCATTCCGTCACTCTCTCTCTCTATCTTGTCCACAGATGGCTCTTGCTTAGCAACCTATCTTTCGAATGGCCATCTAATGGTACATAGTCTTCCTAGTCTAAAACTGTTATTGGATACTGAATTCTTACCACTAATGGACTTAAGGTGAGTTTCGCTCTGAAAACAAAAAAACCAACTTGATCTAAACTTTTCGTTTTATTTCAGTTTTCAAACAAAATGTAAACAGGGAATTGTGGATCCAATGCTTTCGATATGGGGTCAACAGATCATTGTTCATGAAGATACAACTCAGTAAGCCAAGCTTAAGACTTTATCCTCCTGCCCACTTGAATCCTAAGCTGCTGCTTCGCCTTCTTTTTTTTTCCAGAATATCAAAAATATTTTGCTTTAGTCATAAAGGTCATGGATTGTACATGGCATCGCCCACCGAAATTCAAAAATTCACGATATCATCGGAATTTTGGTAAGTCTTTTGCACAACCAACACAAAAATGGCCACTTATCCACACAATCTCCTCCTGCTCTCCTTCCATCCAGTCAATTTATTTTGGACATGATGGGCGAGTTATATATGGTACACGAAATGCCAGAACAGCCAAAGGAGAGTTTCTTCAAGGGTCTATTTGGCGGTGGCGCCAAACTTTTGGATCGCGAGGAGCTTTGTAAGTAGCCCAATCCCATATCAATATATATATATATAATATATATTCATCACCCTCCCCCTCCATCCAGTTGGCGAGCAGAGCGGGAAGGCAAATCGTTCCGTGGCCCGGCACATACCTGGCCCCACTTTGGACCAGCTCGGCCAACGTGCTTCCACAGCCGCATCCGAAATTAGTCGTGCGCATCAGCTGGCCATGGAGCGTGGCGAGAAGCTCAATTTGTTGGAGGAGCGCGCCGAGCGTATGGCCAATACAGCTCAAGATTTCAGCGGCACAGCGCATCAATTATTGCTTAAATATAAAGACAAAAAGTGGTATCAGTTGTAAAATATCTATTTTAGGAGCCAATTCTACCACAGTTATTGTAATATTGCTTTTATAACACTTTCTACTACATTACGAGTAAAGTACACTTATTTAATTTCTGTTTTCAAGTCGTCACGTTATTTACAAAAAACAAAATACAAAAACCAAAACAACCAAAAAAACAAAAAAAAACAACAACAAAAACAAAACCAAAAACCAAACAACAACAAAAAACCAAACAACCAACAAAAATAACAAAAAAAAAAAAAACAAAAAAAAAACTGTTTTTAATAAAATATATAGACCAAAAAAAGAAACAAAGAAATTGTTGGAATTTATTCGACATCAGAGAGCAGAGAGAGAGAGCATCTAGGGCAGAGTTCGCCAGCGATAGCCCCTGGGGCACGAACATACTCGCCAATTCAACCCGAATGCTTGCCGAAGTCATGCATCACTATGTGTTAGAGAGAGACACAGTCATATTTTCGCGCTCTCTGCTTGGGGAACCCTGATCTAGGATGTTTTGTGTGGGGTCAGCAAAGTCAACAAACTGAAATCCTAAAATACGAGTATATGAACTGATGAATCTGCCGCCGCCAACACCGACCAATTTGGAATGGAACTTCCCACCCGCCAAATAAACGTATGTAATCGGACCTACGACATTTACGATAGTTTCTCTTAACAACGAAATCCGAATTTCTTAAGAAAAGCGGGATTCATACGGATTTTAAATTTGTTCTCTGTTTGTGACAGCTAGTCATTGGTTGCCACCTCATTTATTGATAAATTTAGAACGAAAAAGTTCGTTCGGTGTCCAAGCTATGCGGATAATACTTTTCTGCCCGACATGCACATATTTTCGGCGAGGTAAGTAAAATAGGGTTGAAAAGGGCAATTCTAGTTAGGACTTTTTTAATTTTCCAGCTGCACTTTGTTGGAGGTTTGGACCGAGAGCACAGCCTTATTTAAGCACTTCCGATTGCTGGCCTACAGACGTGGTGGAGAATCATTTGGCTGGCATTGAGAATGAGCGCTTGCGCCAATTCCTAGACTCCAATATATATTTATCTATTCGATGAAGAAATAGTAGGCAGCTGAGAAAAAGGATTCGGCCAGGTGATGGTCTCTTTTTATCATTAGTGTGGTCACCTTCTGCATACGTGGATGGACACAGTCGAATACCAAAATGGCCGCCCTGCAATTGTGGCAAAAGTTGTCCAAGTAACTTACCTTTGAGACTATATTGGATCTCATTTTGCCCTATATTTTGAGTACTTTATGGGCTTTCTAAATCTTCATCTAAATCTCTCTTTCTCTCTTTCTCTCTCTGTCAAGGTGCAACACTTACTGCTTACCTATCCATAGTTAAGAATATACCACGCAGCAAAGCCAATGTCTTTCCCGATTATATACTGCCCTATATCATGGATTTGGCGGTCATTGTTCGTGTAGCCATTGCCCGGAATATTGCCGCTTTGGCGAAGATAGCTGTTTACTTTCTGGAGGAGACACAGCGCAATGCTCACACCACGCTAAGAGGAGCAAATGAATGCTTGCGATACAATTTAATAAAACTGAATTAATTCATATAAATAAAGAAACAAAAAGTACAAATTTTTAAATGGGAAACAAAATGGAATGAAACAAAACATTCTTACCAATTATCGCGAAAGTAAACGTTTACAACACGTTTTCGAATCCGTTCTCGACACTTTATCGATAGCGGAACGATTGGAAACGATTCAGTTTTCGATCCGTTTTCCCTATCGAGAAATTGTCGAGAACGGATTCGAAAACGTGTATCGAGAGCTTACGTTTTGCTGCCACAAACTGAGCGACAGGTAATACTTTTTCGGACCGAAAACGGAACACATTCTCGATAGTTTTTTTAGAGAAAACTTCGAGAAAACATCGATTGTCGGGTGGGTTATCTCTAAACGAGATCGCTCGACATTTTAGTATACACCTTATATGGGTGCCTGGACACCGGAACATAGACGGAAATGAATCTGCGTACAAACTGGCCAGACTAGGCACAACCATCGAGCTCCTTTCAGAGAAGAGCACATAAATGCCGAAACACTGCGTCTTGCTACGGATAGGTGGAAAAACCTTTTCTCGTGCTCAATAGCAAGACTTACGTGGCCAGAATTCAACCTAGAACGTACTAACACACTTTTGCGTTACAGAAGGGAACGCATAGCGCTTCTACATAGTACGTGTCCTGACGGGTCACTGTGTTATTGGCAGACACGCAGCACGCCTAGGCGTAGCACACCACGATTTCTGTAGAAGTGGCAGATATGAGGAAGAGGAGGAAACGGTACAGCACCTTCTGTGCCACTGTCCTGCTCTGAGTAGGAGGAGACACAATGGTTCAATATTGACCCCGCTCGGGACTAAAGGGTTAACAGGGAATATATGGCATCGCAACGGGCCCATGCGGCCTAAGTGGGAGATGGACTTTTCACTGTCCGCCATTGCAACCTAACCTAACCTAAGAACATGATTTGAGTTGATATTGTTCCGTTTTCAAGAACATTTTATACTCGAATGGGTACAAATTTGTATTGTTTTACGATCAGGTGTGAGCTCGGGTTCCTTACATTTGGAAGGAATAGCGAACGGGGTCATACCTCTTTGGATTGGAAGGGAGGTAAGTGCTTCCTTCTCCCCACCCATATATTTCCGCGTACACCCATATATTCTGCATAAATTAGAGCGAACAGCTCACTAATTTCTTACGGAAGCGGTGTCGACTGCGCTATCGTTCAGTCTAGATCAGCGATGGTCACAAGAACCCCCTGGGGCAAGAAATACTTGCGCTCACCAGAGAACGGCTTCGTTCGATTGCAAAACGCTCACACATTATTCAACACCCGAATAAACTGGCCTAGCGCTCTATTCATCAATCTTGCATACTCAACATGTTCACAGCAGAGTTTTATTCGAACCAATTGTTGGCACTCTGATTATGAGACATCGGATTTTATGCACTTTTTTAAATGAAGGTTGATTTAGGTGAAAATTTGGAATTATGCTACTTTAATAACCCACTTTCCATTGGAAACTGCATATTCAATATATGCAAACAAATATGCAATAAATATGCAAAATATGTAATTGTATAACAAATGCATAAAAATTGCGAAATTTACAAAAGTTATCATTCTTGAGCTTAGATTAATATAAAAAATATATAGATGGCAGATAGATAGACGGTTAAATGGAAGTTGTAGACCGAGCAAATGAAAGGTGTAACTTGAAAGTTCTAAAATATTGGGAAATTTCTAAATTTTTCATTAATTTCAGATTTTTATGAAGATTTTATGGACGGCTATATGGAACAAATGGTCAAATTTACCAAATTTTCAAAGGACCTAAGATAACTATGAAGGTTGGATAGATGGCAATTGAAGACGCGTATATAAGAGGCTTAGACCAAAAACAGCGAAATTTGTCAAATTTTCATTTGAGTTTTTACGAAAGCTCAGTCGTTGTTAAATAAGAGGCGTGGATTGAACAGGTCCAAATTTGCAAATCATAATATTATTATGAAGGTTTTATGGATGGCAATATAGACGGGTTGGAGGTGTAGATCGAACGGTTAAAAGAATCGCGAAATTTGCCAATTATTCAATATGACCAAAGATTATTATGAAGTCTAAATAGACAGCAATAGTAGACGGGTGAATATAGGAAAAATCGCAAAAATTTCAAAATCAATATTTGAGCTTAGATTGTTCGCGAAATTTGCAAAAATTTTATGAGTTTTGGGAATCATTAAGATGTGATAGATGGCAACTGTAAACGTGTAAATGATTAGATCCAACGGTCCAAAAAGTTGCGAAATTTACAAAACTTTTGCATAAGTTAGATTATAATGTAGACAGGTAAATTGACGGGTCAAGATCAAGCGGACCAAAAATCCGGATATATACAAATTTTTATGATTAGTTCAGATTATCAAAAATATTTAATAATTGGCAATCGGTTTAAAGAAATATTAACATTTGCGAAAGTCTTAGATGAGTTTAGATTGACACGAAGACGGGTATATCGACGGGTAAATAGGAGGTGAAGATCATACGAACCACAAAAATTTAACGAGTTTAGATTATCATGAAGATTTGATAGATGGCAATTGTATATTAAGCTTCACTTCTTCGTATTGTGTTTAAAATTCTAAAGGCGGCGCAGAAACGCACTCCGAGTGCCTGGTATGTAAATATGTATTGCAAAACAGTTTGATGGCAATTCTCTTAGCCATTTTTGCTCATTTTCGGCAATTTTAATTGCTTACAAGTTGAATTGGAGACGTTAATTTACAAGTTCCAACAGATTTGCAACAAAATCAGAAAATGATTAGCACAGAATCATTATGTAATTTCATAAAAAACGGTTTTTTGCATATTCTGCATATTTTTTTATGCAAATATGCAATTTATGCAAAATTGTTTTTAGCGGACCTAGATCATTGATCAATAAAAATAAGATGTGTGCAATCAGAACTTAAATCGGACATGCGGTTCAAAATATGCAAATATGCAAAATCCAATGTCTACTGATTATAATCATGTTCGACTTCATCCCAATCAGTTCGGGTGATTGTTCGTTTGGCTCAAAGACGATTGATTAGATTGAGTGATTAGAGGGAAAGTGTCTAGTTTACAACCAGAAATATACCTGTCTCTAAAAACTAGCAACTGGTTGCACTACCTATCCAAATCAATGTATTGAAGTCGTCCATTTTACACAGACATGTCATAGGCATGTGACAATTGTCCTCGGCAGCAGCCATTTGCAACCAGTTTAATGCCAGATGGCATAGGTTGAAGACAATTGTCCCCTGTAGCAGCCGTTTGCGTCCAGCTAAATACCATTTGGTCTGAGTGTGTTCTAGTTCTAGTTTAATTTCAGCCCACCCAATACTCATCCTATACTGGCTGTAAAATAACCCACCCATACTGATAAAATACCACATTTTTAATTATTAAGGATTGATCCTTTATTGTCATCAGAATTAAAGTTGGTTTCCTGCTCTCTCTATTGTTTTTTTTTGCATAACTGCAGTGCATGCCGCAGCTCCTGCTCCGGGACCAAGGTTTTGCTGCTGGGCAAGCTCAGAATTGAATCTGCAAAAACAAAAGATAACTTTGATAAAGAAATCATCTTGGTGATAAGTATACGTGATTAATTACCTAGTAGAACGCCATAGAACTTAGTAAAGCTCTTTAATTTCTTTTTTCCATGTGTTCGTTCCATCGCAGTTGTACTCCAAAATCATATTTTTTTCCATGACATTAACAATATTTTTGGAAATACTGTTGCGCAGGAGTTTGCTTATAGTTGAAACCTGTAAAATATGTATGTTTATATATTTAATAACAAAAATAGTTAATTATAGATAGTTAAGTAAATTAAACCTTAAGTGTACTTACATAATAGTTGCCAAATGTCTTCGCAAATCAAAGACTCGGTATGGTAGAGTTTTCTTTTTGTAACCTGTGGAACTATAAAAATAAGTGTAATTTAAGTTTTTCATTTCTTAAGACAATAGTTGTTGAAGAAGTATCTTATCCTACGCTCGCCTTCACAACGAATTGTCTTCGCTGAATAGGCCTTAGCCTAAACAAATCTAGCCAGCCCCCTCCACCGTTCCAATAAAACTGGCTGCGGTCCTGACAGCCATCAATTAATAAATATTCATATGTTCATATGTATTTTCACACAATCAGCATCAAGGACTTACATATGTACATACAAATAAGCAACAATTGTTTTACACGAAGCGAAACTTTACTGTTAATCCTTTTTTCTTTTCCTTTTTTCTTTGCTTCCATTCCTTTTTCTTTTTATTGCACACAACTTTAAACGAGCCCAATAATTTGAGCAGAATGCTGCAACTATTTCTGTCTATGACTCCTTTATCTATACATAAACAGTATATTTACATGCACGTAATAACTTTAAAACACTCACCTTGATTTGACTTTCAGTTTAACTTCACTTTGCACTTGGTTTTTTTTTCACTTTTGTAATCGTCTGCACTAGATCAATTTCACATTAGGAATGATTACAACTTGAAAGTTCACCAAAGTAATGTAACAGCTTTTGCGGCTGCAGCTGCGCAGGATAACGGTAAATTTAAAAGAAAATTCAAAAGCTTAGCCACCCGCCGCTGCGCAGTATAGCGACATCTGTCGGCCAACTCACTCAACATCAATTCGCTTACAACCAGTTTTATTCCAATTGGATTACAGCTAGTTTAAATAAGTATTTCAAACGAACATTTCTTCGGAAGCTAATATTTGTTGTTGCCCAACTCACCCGAATCTAGCTTTTTCGCTTCGCTACCAGTTAATATTCTACTAGCATTACAACTAGGTGTAGGACAGTTTTTTTTTGTTACTAGTTGACAATTTCTCTGCAGGGCAGCGCCTATGCGTCTTTGCAAGAGGCACGCAGGCTGCTGCAGGCACGGTTGCCAAACTTGGTGTTTCTGCACCAAAAATTGTGTTTTTTTTCCTGTTGGTGCACTGGAACTTATTTTTTATTGGAATTGGCTCTTTTGCCAACTATTTTTCTTGGCTCAGACCCCGAAGTCTACAATTTAAGGCAACAGAAATAGTCAATTTAATGAATAAACCAGAAATCAAAAGTTAATTAAATTTATATTCTTGAAACTATTAAAGATTTGAATACGAAATTTGAATCAGATCGAGACTTGATTCTATGTTAAATTAACACAAGACACCAAAGTTAGAATTTATTCAGAATATTGAAGTGTTGGTAGTGATTCTAGATCAGCAGTAGGCTTGAAATTTGAGTTTGGGAGCAGCCCAACAAGAACAACAGAAAAACTGCCGTTATCAGCGAGTCTCGATCGCCCAAAATGCAGCTGTTGCGTCGTCTGTGTGCGCGTCTTGAAAGTGCCGTGATTCGATTCGCATTGACTTTGTTGTTATTCACAATTTGAAACGTGTTAAATTGCGACGCAGAAAAAAAATCTCGGAGCAATGGGAGCAAGGGCTAGCCCACCGCTGTTTTAGATTATGTTCATCTGCTGAACAGGAATCTGTTTTCGGAAATGGTCCATCACGTCTAAATTTTTACTAATTTTAGCTTAAGACGCGATAGCTGTTTAGTCGTGTTTAGTTTGGAGTCCGATATTTTATTTTGACTCCCTATGATATTATCGTAAAGTAGAACTGTTTAACTTTCAAGTAAAGTATCTCAAACAGTTCTACGATTTTTTTAAGCGAAGATATACCATTTTGAAAACATGTCTGTCTAAAAAGTTACAGAGTAATTTCAAAGTTTATCTGGCACATAGCAGCTATATAGGAGATGAGAAATCGTCCCTTAATGATAATGTGAAAAAAGTATTTGGTCGTAAAGTGTAAATTTTTTTACAGATTGGAAGCGTTATTTCTTCGTCCAAGTCTTTTTGATAAGATCAAGATGTTATTTTAGTATTTTGACTTACAGACAAATTTTATTTCCGACTTCTCAATGTATAATTTAACGATTTTGTGAAAGAGATATATTTTATTTTATTAAATGAAAATATAACTTGAATAAGGGGAAGAAAAATATTTTTTAATGAAAATGGCTCTTTTTTGGATTTTTTTTGGTGTAATTTAATATTTTGAAGTGGCAACCGTGGCTGCAGGGGACAATTCTCTCCCGCCTATGCCATCTGGCATTAAACTGGTTGCAAATGGCTGCTGTCGGGGACAATTGTCACATGCCTATGACATGTCTGTGTAAAATGGACGACTTCAATACATTGATTTGGATAGGAAGTGCAACCAGTTGCTAGTTTTTAGAGACAGGTATATTTCTGGTTGTAAACTAGACACTTTCCCTGCAGGGTGCTGGCAGATATGGAAAGAGAGAGAGAGAGAGCAATGCTCCGGCATTGTTCTCGATGCGTTGGCTAGTCAATTCTGAGCTTTGTTCGATAGAACACACAATGCGTTTGCCGGTATGCAGCTGATTATATTCAACGCGGAGTTTTGTTGATTGATTAAATGTGAGTAAGAATATTTGTGTATGAGCCAATCAAGATAAAAGTGATTTTTGAAGTTCTCTGATTCGCACTGGCCGCAGCTGCGAGACGGTGGGGAGAACTCCAAACTGTTTGGGCGCACAAAAAAGTTGCTCAAGCATTCGGTGTGAATTGGCGAGTATGTTTGGCCTACTCGGGCTATGGCTGTGGAGCTCTGGTGCATGATACAACGCAGAAGGTATGTCACTCTCTCAGTGTGCCGTCTGCAGTGATTGGAAAGGTACTCGATTTTCTTACCTAGGTAAGGTAAAAGGTAAATGTCAAAAAATAAAGGTAAAAGGTATCCGAAATTTCCAGTACCTAAGTAAAGGTGAAGCTACAAAAAAGGTACTTTAAAATTTAAAAGCATGGTTCAACCATTAATATTAAAAACATAACAAAACAAATTTACATCCTTACAAACATTTTATGAGTCATACTTAAAGTGGTTAAATCCAAATATAAAGGTTAAAAATGGAACATTTTGATTTCATATGATGTTATATTATTAAAATGTTTCTTATAAACTATCTTGCTTTTTTAACATAACAAGAGATTCACATGGTTAATGAAATTTAAGATCTAGGTAAGGTAAAAGGTACTCGAATTTGAAAATACCGAGGTAAGGTAAAAGATACACAAAATATGTACTTCCAAGGTACTTCCAAACACTGGTTATAGTATTAGTAAGATGAACATGAAGTCTTTTAGCTGCTGAAAAACATAACATATACAGCCCTGCTCCCATTTTCGCTTTCGCAAAAATTTTGCGATTTTTACTCCAAATTTGTTCACAAAACCGGTTTTAAATCGAAAAAGTTTTGCGAAAGTGAAAATGGGAGCATGGCTGATAATGTTGGTAAGAGCTTAAAGTTCATCCTTTTCAAATTCTCCTCTGTAAATGTTAGAATTAATGCGGGGGCCCACTCAGAGCAGAACACAGTGGGGGCGAAACGGCCGTGCAGGCGCAACGAAATTCAATTTTTTTAAATTTGAAAAAGCGTTAATTTCTTGATTTTTATCGACTACCGATACTTTGATTAGCGTATTTAAGTTTATCTTTAAGCATTCCGATATATATCCGAGCAGCTGTGAGCTGTCAAACACAATATATGTCTCTTGGCAAGTGCTTTACAATTGTGTTACAATTTGTGTTTTTGCAGTTGGTGTTCATTTCCGTGTAAAATATAAAGTTCTCATTCATATAAATTTGTGTATTAAACAAAAAATCAATGTAAGTGACCTGTCCATATAGGCATTAATCCGCGTACTCAGTATTTCACTTCGTACTTTCGGCACAGTATTTCATATTTTAGAAACACCTTTGCTTTGCTTTGATGCTCGTGTGCTGCAAGAAAGTGTTGCCATTTATATGAAAAACTGTGAAGAAAGTTCTGAGTACTACGCTTTACCTGTAAAACTTGCAGAAAACTCTGAACCTGCGCTTTTTCGTTTATTTGTGTCGTTTTAAATTTTAGCGCCACTGTAGCATATGGCAACACCAGTTTTGCACTACACCACCGCTTGGGCCACCCTGTTATTGTTTTCAACAATCTGGCCACACTTCAGTCTGGTCTTGCTGCAAAAAAAGTATTTGTCACTAACGCTTTACTCGTTTGTTTTGGTATTAGTGGCACCCCCCTTTCGATTATTTCTGTCATTATTCTCAATTTGACACCAAATACGCCGATTGGGCCACCCCGTTTTTGGCCATACTACGATTTCAACCATCTGGCCACACTGCAATCTTGTCTTGCAGCAAAACCATTTTACTGGATCTTAAACCATTTTATTTTAGTTAATGAAACAAAATATACCCTATCTTTTTTGTTCCGTTGTGCTGCGCGTACGTCGAAAGTGCTAAAAGACATTGAAAAGGGCCATCGAGAACGTTTCACGTGCAATTTCGAGCCAGCTCGCCGCCCCCCTGCCCCCCCTGACAAAACAGACGACGACAGATTTCCAACGAGATTTTCCCTATTTCAACTTTTTTTTTCCACACCAACAAAAAAAATTTGTAAGCCAACCTTGAGAAAACACCCAGCGAGGCGAATTTCAACAGTTTCATTCGGTAAGAAAGCGTGCGAATAGTGTCTGTTGGCAGGATTTTCCGAATTTCCAACGTGAAAAGCGTGCAAAGGCTTGAAAAATTTTCTTTTGTGTAAAAAAAACATTTGTAAGGTGCAACTGTGCTTGCATGTGTATGGGTGCTAGTTAGTGTGTATGTGTCGATGTCAATGTAGTGGTGGCTGGCTGACACTGATTGTTGTTGTTGTGCGTCATAGTGTTGATTTGTCTGCTGCGTGCTTGTGCTAGTGTGTGTGTAATATGCATTCCAACGGGGTAAAGGAAAAAATTGTATGTTTTGAGTCCGTCCGATGTGTAGTTATTGCATATAGAAAGGCCAAAACCAGGTGATCCTCCCTGGGCATCCATTATCCCGTCCAAAAATGTAATCGATAATATGGAAAATATCGATTAAATTCCATCAAATCGCTTTGGAGAAAATGCGCATTTCCATTAAAGAAAGTCTCTCTTTCTCTCTCTGATTGCAGATCTCGATCTCCCTTGTCTAGCAAAGAAATACCATTGAGTTAAGTTGAGTCGAGAGCAGAGCGGAGAGTGGAGCAGGCTTCCAACATGGACAAGATGAGGATGATTAAGGACAGCCGCTCCGAGATAATTGTCGGAGGGAAATATCGGGTGATACGCAAGATAGGTAAGTGCGCGCTTCATGCCGTATTCTCATTGTGTGTGTGTGCCGCCCCTGTAAATTCAATCCATCCGTAGGCAGCGGCTCCTTCGGTGACATCTATCTGGGCATGAGCATCCAGAGCGGCGAGGAGGTGGCCATTAAGATGGAGAGTGCCAATGCCCGGCACCCGCAGCTGCTGTACGAGGCCAAGCTCTATCGGATTCTAAGCGGCGGCGTTGGCTTTCCACGGATTCGCCATCACGGCAAGGAGAAGAACTTCAATACTTTGGTCATGGATCTGCTCGGCCCCTCGCTGGAGGATCTATTCAACTTTTGTACTCGCCACTTTACCATCAAGACTGTGCTGATGTTGGTCGACCAGATGATCGGGCGCCTGGAGTATATACATCTCAAGTGTTTCATTCATCGCGACATCAAGCCGGATAACTTTCTGATGGGCATTGGACGGCATTGTAATAAGCTCTTTCTGATCGATTTCGGTTTGGCCAAGAAGTTCCGTGATCCGCACTCGCGTCTCCATATCCTGTATCGCGAGGATAAGAATCTAACGGGCACTGCACGCTATGCCTCGATCAATGCCCATTTGGGTATTGAGCAATCGCGACGTGATGATATGGAATCGTTGGGCTATGTGATGATGTACTTCAATCGCGGTGTGTTGCCCTGGCAGGGCATGAAGGCCAATAACAAGCAGCAGAAATATGAGAAAATATCGGAGAAGAAAATGTCCACACCGATTGAGGTGCTGTGCAAGGGATCGCCGGCCGAATTCTCCATGTACTTGAACTATTGCCGTAGCTTGCGCTTCGAGGAGCAGCCCGATTATATGTACCTACGTCAATTGTTCCGGTGAGTAGTGATCTCAAATAGTCTGTTGTTTGGGTCAGATTTTTGGTGTGGTCTCACTTTCCCCATCTTGATACTTAATTCTTAAGCCCTGAGGTTTGAAAGGTTTCTCTAAATAATCTCTGTATGTTATGATCATCTATCTAGGTAGTTCCGAATGGCCTCCACACATTGATCTGTTGAGTTTGCTCCTCGCTAGAGCATCGCAGTGTGCGCTAGTTTATGTTCAGAGGACTTGTCCTCTTCACAGTACTTGCATATTGTTGAAGCGCTTCGTTTTCATTGTTTATATAGAGCTAGAACAAAAGTGGACTCATCACGCAATCCTGCTTTACTCCCGACTTGATAGTTGTGAACCTTCCCTAAGCGCTGCAAAGCCCTTCTTCCGATATGCTAACTTTTGTGCCGCTTGCAAAACTATTCAACATATCTCTTCAACTTGGAGATTT